>CAUYRT010077868.1:0-21310 GCA_963574885.1 Lepilemur ruficaudatus | reverse complement strand
CCTCCTAATTTTCCTCACTACTTTGAACCGTATGTTTCGGGGGCTTCTTTCTCAACAGAAACTTCCTTTTCTTGTGTGAGTCCTTGGATTCAGTGATTTTAATAATGGGATCACTTAGACTTACATGCATATCTATTATATAACAACCAGAAATTCCCACCAGCTACTTCAGCCGCTGATATTTCTATTAGGATCTCAGAAGCCTATGCCCTTGGGGCCTCCTGAAAACTAATAGTTCTGACATTTGTTCCTCAAGACATTATTTTTCTCAAGTTTGAATGTTCCCAATTTTATCTACCATGAATTTATTTCCATGCAATCTTTTTTTCAGTTGTGGAATATATTTAATGTTTTCTTTGCCTGTACTGTTTCTCTCCTCCTTTCCTGAAGATTCATGACTGCCTAATAGTTAAGTCTGTTTCTTAATTTGATCTCTTTATTTCTTTAACACATAGAGGGATAATACTGATATTAAAGCTGAAAACCTTATTTATTTTACTTCTTTATTTTTTGGCCCAGATATTTGCTTTTCTAACATAAGTGTTAGCTCTTGTTTCCTACAGGGAAATAAATGAAGTCAATGATTCTTAACCTACCAAATACAAAACATTGTTCTGACAATCGTATTCATCTTTGTGTCCACCTAGAAAATAAACTCCCTAGAGCAACATCAGTTTCATGTCCGGACTCTATTATCCTCCTTGGCTCCAGCTGAGTATGCATCATTTCGTTTATGTTTTCCTTTACAATCCTAAGTCCATAAATGCCCTTTGTGATCCATAAAGTCACACCTATAATACATGTTTCACCTACAATAACTTTATATAGTTGGAACTTACCAGTTAATTTTGTTTTGTGATGATTATTCCATCTTCCCTCATAAATCTACTGAGATGCTCTGTAAAACAAATGAAATAGTTTTGCCATTCATAAGGTAAAATGCAAGTCACAAAGGCTAAATTTGATTCCTTTAGCTTTTAGGATTTCTGGGTGGAGTTAGAAGTAACTGGAGTTCCTCGGTTTGTTACTTCCGATGGGAGAAGCTTTGTCCCTTTACTTGAATGTGCTGCAGAGATATCATGTTGTGAAATACTGCGTTAGCATTTTCTGGATCCTGGTTCTATCTCACAGAGTCATAGTTGAGTCTCTAGACCCTTTTTTGAGCCCCATCATTGATTTTGATCCAGCAATATTTAAAATAATTCCTTCCTTTTCTATCACGCTCTTTATGGATCTGGCTTCATATTCTCCTTTTTCTCATCTTTCTATCTAGGGTTTTAAGATTCAATACTTTTATTTCCAAAATTTGTATACTCAAATATGTCAATTTTCTTCTAAGATAATTTCTGTCTCTAGTTTAAATGGCTTACTATTTTTTCTTTGTTTTAATTCACTATTTCTGTTTTAAAGTAAAACTTTCTGGGTAAGGTTTTTTAATGTGGAACATATTTTTCAAAGCTATGTCTACTTGTTTTTCTGAGCGTTTTTTCCTGAGGCCCAAGACTTTTCTGAGTCCTGATTCTTAGATTCCCTTAGGGTATTCGAAGCATGGGCCTTTTAAGTTTCCATCTTTACACAATGATTTTATTTAGTTGTTTGTCAACTTCAGATAAAAAAAAATTGGCAATTGTTGAAGCTTCAAAGGACAGGTTGACTCTCTTGTTAGGAGCTGATGCAGTTGGTGAGTTTAGGTTGACACCAATGCTCATTTACCATTCCAAAAATCCTAAAGCCCTTAAGAATTAGGCTAATTCTACTCTGCCTGTGCTCCATGAATGAAACAACAAAGCCTGCATAACAGCACATCTGTTTACAGTATGATTTCCTGAATATTTTAAGCCCACTGTTGAGACCTACTGCTCAGAAAAAAAAAAGATTCCTTTCAAAATATTACTGCTCATTGACAATGCACCTGGTCACTCAAGGGCTCTGATGGAGATGTACAAGAGATTATGCCTGCTAACACTACATCTATTCTGCAGCCTAGAGATCAAAGAGTAATTTCAACTTTTAAGTGTTATTATTAAGGAAATACATTTTAAAGGCTATAAGCTTCTATAGATAGTGATTCCTGTGATTGATCTGGGCAAAGTGAATTGAAAACCTTCTGGAAAGGATTCACCATGCTAGATGCTACAAAGAACATTTGTGATTCATGGGAGGAGGTAAAAATAGCAAAGTTAACAGGAGTCTTAAATGTAAATGAAAAGTAAACATCACGGAACCTCCAAAATTTATTATGCCTAAAGGAAGAGCTGAGCCTGAGAACTGAGTCACACGGTCACTGCCATCCTCTCCCCAGTGAAGTACGGGGGTCCTCTTTTAAGTAATGAAGGAGCTTAGAAAATGTCTAAACAGGGGTTTTTGACAGACAGGGTAGGAGAGGGAGAAAGGAAGCCCAGCTGGCAAAGTGGTCTTAGTCAGACCTTTAATGGTTTCAGACTCTCAGCAAACCTGTCCCATATCAAATAGGCAGGGCCTGGCTGCATTTGACAGATTCTCTACAGATGCAAATTTCTTCTCCAGCCTCCCCACCTAGGCAGCCTTACAGCATTATTTCTGTGTGCTCGCAGCTATCTCAAAATATATCAAAGAAGTATGTTTTGGGTTAAAATATTTCTTATTTCCTTCAGCCCACCCCCACAAAAAAAACACTTAAAGATATACAGCCTATATAAAATGAGTGTGTGTCAATTATAACCTTAAGACTGTAACCTAAATAAACTCTTAAATGTCAATTACAAGTTTATCTCCACAGGCAAACCAAGGAAGAGATATCTCACTCTCTACCCACCCTGAGATGATTATAACATTATTTCCTCTACACTCTAATATTCATCTTAGCTTATATAGATTTAATGAGTGCCAATTAGAACTTCACAAGAATACCATCAATTGCCTCACTGCTCACCTCATTCACCCCTTCTTTATTCTGTCTGCCCCCTTTTTCCTTTAAAGGTAAAGTTCTCAAACTCTTCTACAGAGAGCTCAGTCCACCACAGATACTTTGGTAGCTGTGCTCTTCCCAGATGCTTCCTTAAAATCTTGGCTTAATAAACCTCAGTTGAGTGTGACTCTCATTTTCGGTCACTTACCATTTAAGTTAACAGGAAGAAGTGGATTCCAACCCTCCTGGATGACTTTGAGGGCTTCGAGACTTCTGTGAAGAAAGTAGCTGTCAATATGGTGGAAATAGCAAGAGAATTAAAATTACAAATGGAACCTGAAGATGTGACTGAATTGCTACAATCTCATGATCATATTTTAATACAAAAGAAGTAGCTTTTTACAGAGGAGAAAAGAAAGTGATTTCTTGAGATGAAATCTACCTGGTGAAGATGCTGTAAACACTGTTGAAATGACAACAAAGGATTTAAAATATTACATAAATGTAGTTGATAAAGCAGCTTCAGGGTTTGAGAGGATTGAGTCCAATTTGGAAAGAAGTTCTGTGGATAAAATGCTGTCAAGCAGCATTGCATGCTACAGAGAAAACTGTCATGAAAGAAAGGGTCAATAGATGTAGCAAACATCATTGTTTTATTTTAAGAAATTGCCACAGACACCTCAACCTTCAACAAGCACTACCCTGATTAGTCAGCAGCCATCAACATTGAAGACCGTCTACCAGCAAAAAGATTATGACTTGCTGAAGGCACAGATGATCATTAGCAATTTTTAGCAATCAAGTATTTTTAATTAAAATATGTACTTTTTTTTGACATAATGCTACCACATGATGGAGAGGGCAAGACAGAAGAAATCTTCTCATATTACTGACTGATCAAAAAGAAAGGTGGGAGGAGGAGAAGTTGAGCTTGTCCAGTTTCTTCTTCCAGATTCATGTAACACAACTCACTTCTTCAAGGTAAGGATAGAGGCTAGACATGCCAAAACCACTCTGCAAGAAAGCATTTGGAGAAGAGAATAACTGCTTTACCTTAAAATTTTATTTTAATTCATAAAATAAAATGTATTTTACTTTTATTATTAAGCCTTAGAAAAGAAGTGAATCCTGCAATATGCAACGACATTGGTAAATTTGGAGAACACTATGTATCCTGGAGAACAGTATGCAAATACTGTGTGATTCCATTTACATGAGATATTTAGAGTAGTGAATTTATAGCAACAGAAAATAGAATGGTGGTTACCAGGGGCTTGGGGGAGACATAAAAGGGGAGTTTTTTAATGGAATAGAGTTTCACTTAGGCAAGATGAGTAAGTTCTGGAGATCTGCTGTACAACATTGTGCCTATTGTTAACAATAATGTATTGTCATCTTTGAATTTTTTGAAGAGGGTCTCATATTAAGTGTTCTCACCACAATATAAAAAAATAAAACAAAGGAACAATTATACAAAGCTTGTCTGGAAAGTGTACGGCCATGGGTACAATATATACATGGATATAATGGCTGGATACTTTCTGGACAGCCCTAGTATTTTCATACTTACAACTTTTAAGCTTGAGCTAAGCCAGATATACAACTGAAGAATGGCCAAGTAGATGAAGATCCCAACAAAATCTGAATTGAATTTATACCACCCCCAGATGATAGGAGTCCTTGTTTAATGTTAATAATATGATAATATTCATGTTCATGATATTTTAATGAACATGATATTTTTATTTTTAATGAGAAAAGTCATTTGGAAGTAAAGTTAACAGTTCTCAAGGGGGACCAACGTGTGGTGTGACTAGCCCCATCTTGGTGGAAGATCTGCAAAGGCAGAAGGGATTTACAGAGAAGATATGGGAAGAGGAGATTACAAGGGGATGGTCTTGAATTGAAAATAAAGATGATTATGCTGAGCCTGCCAACTTGCAGAACCTCTCAAGTACCTGTTGTACCTTTTGATGACTTGGACTTAGCTATTTAGCAAAAAGAGACTTAATTGCATAGATCCATATTCTTTCACCTGTTCTTCCTGGGGGATTATTACTGCATAAGAATAATCACTTACCCTGAAGGTTACAGTGGTTTTTACTCCCTGGTGAGATGATTTTGTAAATTGGCTTGGATAGCTTACTGGCTGCCTTGATTGGTCTTCTAAATCCTTATTGCTATCAATGGGGGCTGAGCTTACCCAAAGGAGTTAGGAAGTGCATGGTGAAGTTCCTATCATACATATAAAATAGGATATGAATACACCAAATATTAATAGTTTTAATTGGATAGTAAAATCTCAGATGGTTTTTTCCTTTCTTATTCATTTCTATAACATTCAAATATTTATTATTTTAATCAGAAAGTAAAAGTTTAAAAAGCAATTCTTCAAATAAAAAAATTATAGCTAGCAAGACTTTTTTGCATTTAGTTCAGCAAATATTTACTGACTACACAATATAACCCAAACAATGCCCTCAGTGTTGAATGTATAGAGATGACTGAGGGATCTCCCCCTTTTTTAAAGGAATTACCGTTGGGTGGTGGTTGTCAGGGGTGAGGGAGGAGGATTCAGACACTTAGGTATGATACTATGTGTATTGAAGCTGATTATTATTATGAATTAAAGTGTTATATCTTGATAATAAATGCTATAAGTATTCATTTATGATTAGTAACATATTCTATAATATATATGAATTTAAAAATAAACTTTGCAATGTCCTATCTGGTCCCATGTCCTCCAAATTTATAAGATTTTTGTCTAACAGCAAATTGCTTAAATTGTAAATACAAGACCCCAAGGGCCTAGAAAGTGCTAGGACTTACAGGAAAATAATTAAGTTCACATTAAAAGATATCTGACTTCACTGGTGGCTGTAAAAAACATACAATTTGTGACACATAATGAAAATCTTTGTTTTGATCTTAATCCAATCCGCAGTAAAACCATATTATAGCATATTTTTTCACTTGAATTATTCAGATATGACTTCAAATCAATACAAATCAGAGATCCTGATCTGCAAAACTCTCTTTATAGAAAGATGGATAGAATCACATTGTAATACACTTTAAGGGGACAGCATACTTTGCATTAAACTGTCCCCTGTTATCAATGGGGAGTACATTCCATGACCCCCAGTGGATGCCTGAAAACATGGAGAGTACCAAAGCCTATATATACTTATGTATTTTTTTCATATATACATACTCATAATTAGGCATAGTAAGAGATTAGCAACAATAGCTAATAGTAAAATAGGATAGCTATAAAAATACACCATAATAAAGTTATGTGAATGTTCCCTCCCACTCTCTCTCTCTTTCTCTCTCAAAATATTTTATTATATGTAAAATTTTTGGACTGAAACCACAGAAAGGGAAACTCCAGATAAAGGGGGACTACTGTAATCTGATCTTTCTTTTATGGTAAAGTCATCACTTCCATTATTCTCTTTTTGTGTTTATCTTTGGCAATATGGTAAAGAGATCCTGACAAGGTGAACTGAAATCTTCTTAGAAGTATGTTTTAAGAGCCAGGGCAGCAGTAGAATGAATTGGATTGTTGCCATTTGTACCACTTACTTTCAAGAAATTTTTTCGTAAAGAAGAGCCATTAGTGATTTCAATAAAATAAATGTTATTTTGATCAAATATTTCTTGCAGTTCTTGTGGCATACACTAACTTGAAAATAAGATGTGGGTCCAAATTCATGATTCTGCCCAAGTTCAGTAAGTTCTGGAAAAATAAAGTTTCTTCTAAAAGGATTTAATTTAGAAACCCAGCGTAGTGGTCCTGTTCCTATACATTAGCTTATAAGCGTTACATAACTTATCTGATTTACTTGCCATGCAGGAAGATCTCTAGTAGAGCCTTAAAGTACTTAGGAGGTCAAGAGACACCTAACCCTCACGATTTTTAATCTAAGGCATGTGGCTTTCCTGCCTGCCAGTTCTACTATAAGGCAGGCCCTGATGTGGTACATCCTTGTGTTAGTTTCCATTGCTCCATTTAAATTTCTATTCAAACTGTTGCAACTCCCCAATTCTCACATGAAAACAGTAGAGATTTAGAGGTCTCAAGACCATTCCCAAGTAGGCTTATTCTCTAGAAGGACTTACAAGATGCAAGGACTCACATGAGCACGTTATGCTCATGGCTAAGTTTCACTAGAGCGAAAGAATATACAGCAAGAACAACAGGGACATATGCACTGGGCAGAGTTTGGAGAGGCCAAATACAGGTTCCTAGTCACCATGGTATAGGATGTGCCTTTTCTCTAGATGTGAACTACAAGGACTTTAATATAAAAGAGACTCTGCCAATAGAAGGCTTTTATGGAGGGCTGGTGGTATGGGCACATCCTACTACACTACCAGCCATCATAACTGAAACTCAGGACCCCAACAATGAAACGAGGTACACATCACCAATCTTGATATTTGTGCAAAAGAATCTTGACAGACTCATATGGCGTGGTCTATTGTTCCAGGTATACACAACAGAATCATCAACATAAAGAATCTTTTGAGAGCCAAATTACCAAGGGTTAGCCAAAGGTCAATTGTGGTTCTAGATTCCCAAGGAGACGTACGAGGTGCAAGGAACAAGCCCTGCTATGGTTACTCTTTTCACAGTGCTCTTTTCAGGTCAGATGGAATTTTTAAAAGATCTGAAAAACAAATTTATGATAACAGTTGTTCTTAATCCAACACATTTGATGAAACTGGGCATTTTCACAGAGAAAATGTATGTGTTAATACATACCCACATACACATACACACAACCTCTGCATAAACTGTCAGGATTCAAGGGCAGATAATTTAGTTGGAAAGTGATCCTAGGAAACAAAGGCAGAGGAGTGTGGAAATAAGAGAGGTTAAAAAAAGAAAGCAAATAAAATTTCATTATCCAGCCAGCTATCACTGTGGGCAACCAGGGTTCAATCGTGCTGAGAAAATCTGGAGACAGTATGGTATATTACTCAGAGTTATCCCAACCAAGAGCAGTAAAATAGAAATATTTGTCCACTAAGGCTCCTTCCACCCAGTTTCAAGTACTACTTTTAAGGTCATTAAATCCCCAGCACTTCTGGCTTGCTCTGTGTGCAAGTCATATTTGCACCCACGGCCATTTTTTTAAAAATTTCAAATAAAGTTACAATTTTTCAAGTAAATGATCAGATATGTGTGAAAATGAGTGCCAAGAGGATATAGGTAGAGAATTGAAAATGTCTGCTACATATACATGCACGGACACAGAACTGTTAGTGCACACAATTTTAGAAAGTCTATGTAGCTGTGAATCATAACCATGGTCTGCTGGACCCTAGAGATTAAAGTAGTCTGAGGTATTACCAAATAAAATTGTATTTAAAATTAAAGCTTTAGGAATAAACAATATTTACTTTTAAGGACTGGGTTACTTGTGTTGGAATGTCAAGCATCATGTGTGACAATCAGAGAATCGAATTGGCTTTGAATAGTTGTCTAGTATCCCCGAATCATACAACATAAGCTACTGTATTTATAGAAATAACATAAAATCAGTACTACCTTTTTTTACCTCCTCAATAGAGAATGTTATTAATCTGAAAATAGTACTGATTATGTCATCATTTTATATTTTCCTAAGAAAGAAAGAAGAAAAAAGCACTGCCAAATTCACTACCACATGATGACAGCTGTAAAATGCATTTCTATTTCTGAGATGGCAGAACGTGGAATTCCAAGTGTGTTAGAATTGATAAAATATGATAGTATCAATCAATTCAAAAGTTGCTGATAGGAAATGAAAGTAGTAAAGTTGGAACTGCAGCCTTGATCATTTTTACAATAACCATGATAACATATTTAGTATTAATAAGCACTCTTTTGAAGAACATTCACTCTTTTTTCCTATGCTAGGGTGACTTTCATCTCTGTACATCAAAACCTGTTCTGAGGACAATACTATGTGGTCACAGGAAGCTAAATGTTCTTGCCAATACCACTTACAGAACTACTCATTCTTCTTTCAAATATGTCTCTTCTTATAAAATTTTCTGTTTCTAACTAAGAAAAAGGAGAGAGAGCAAAGCTTCATATTTTACTTTCATGCTGGTTATTTCCCTAGCCCATCTTAGATTTTGTTCAAATACAACCTCTACAAAGCTTTGCAGAACGAGGGCCTAGAGGAAATAAGCTAAAAAGTTTAATCAGGATTTTGAAGTTCAAATCACAAAAAGGAAACATTTTTAACAGTATGTTCATAGGTGTGTAGGGATTTCCCACCAACCTTTCTCAGTTGTCACCTGGGCTTGGATCATTGTGAAATAAGAGAAAAGAGGAGATGAGCTGGTTCTTCATTTTTTTTCCTCTCTCTTCTGTCTACATACTCTGTCCTTGCGACCTGCTATGATACAAGTGTTGGTGCCCCCCATTCGTATGTTGAAAACTAATCACCAACGTGATGGTATTGGAAGGTGGGGGCCTTAGAAAGGTGCTTAGGTCATCACGGTGGAGCCCTCATGAATGGGATCTATGCTTATAAAAGGAACCCCAGAGAGCTCTCTTGCCCTCTTTCTGCCATGTGAGGATACAATGAGAAGTGGGCAGTTAGCATACTGGAAGAAGGCCCTCACCAGACAGTGAATCTATTGGCACCTTGACCTTGGATTTCTCAGCCTTCAGAACTGTAAGAAATAAACCACCCAGTCTATGGTATTTTCTTAGAGCAGCCTGAATGGACTGAAACGTTACCATTTCTACTTTTAAAGAAAAATTGTGTGGAGTCAGAGTGAGATTTGAATTCATATGTGCAGATGATGCTTCTGAAAGATAGAACTTGTCTTTGATGAGTGATTTTATGAATTCTTTAATACATGTAACATGCAATTGGGTGCAAAATAATAAAGGAATGATCCAGTTCTGTAGGGTGCTTCCTTTTTTCAAATGAGGTATTCAGGGCCAGTGCAACGGGATGGTTATCTGTCTGCACCCTGGAGCCCACCAACTTAATACACCCTAATTCAGTGAGGCATCAAAATTTTTATTTCTTTATCTTTAATTTTCATTTCTTCTTCTATAGAGTGGGAGCAATTCTAGTATTTATGTCATAGTGTTGTCATGAGGATTAAATGAAATAAAGCCTTTATAGCACTGTACCTACACAATTTCAGGGTAAGAGCTTAATAAGTACCATTATTATTTTTCATTACTGGTTGCACTTAATACAAATGGTATTGAATATGGAGTCAGCAGTTTATGGCTCACATATTTGGTCCATAATTTTCTAGCAATGTAAACTTGTGTTATTTAACTACACAAGATTTCACGTTTCGTCTGTAAAATAGGAGAAATAGGTCAAAATGAGGTAAATGATGTGAAAGAATCTTTTTCAATCTTTAATGACATAGTGGATTTGTATTTTATATAAAATAAATATAAATTAAGCTGGATTGTGAGGAATATAAAGTGTTAGTTTTATGAACAAATGTTTTTGTTATTTAATATACATTTTAAAACTCTACTCAGACATTAGTTTTGGGTGTTGTTATTATTATGTATGTTTGAAAGGGAGAGAAAATTTATTCCACTGACATTAAGCACCTGTAAGACAAGCATACCAATTACATCTAAGAAGCCTGACCTCTGAAACTGTGAGTTATAGAAATAAAATAAAAATGCTTTATAAATCTAAAGACTTGGGGTTAAAACAAATTTTCTTTGTCATAGAGCCAGGTCAAAAATGATTCTAAATGTGAAGGAAAAAGCCACAATATGTTAGAAATTTCAGAGGCTTTACTATTGCTATAATATAATTGCTCTTTTGGAGTTATAGTGAGAGTCAGACTAGTGTTTTGTTTTATTTCATCTGGACTGTCCTTCCCTCTCCAACATTCTGCCCATGTGTATGAGTATTCAGAAAAAAGAAAGTGCTTCCTCTTGCAGGAGGGATTGCCTTTGGGGAGGGTGTCATAAGTATGAGTCACTCTTAGGATTGATTACAGATATTCTATTGCCAAGCTGAATTTGCTAATGTAGTCATCTATATCCTGATGTCCATGAAACACAGTGGAAGGCAAATTTGTCCTTGTCATTACATGGCCACAGGCCTCTTTTAAACGATACTAGAAAATTAATTAGATGCAAATTAATTCATAAAATGAAAATACAATCCATAGATATCTAGAAGAAAATTTATTTATTATTTTTTATTTCAGCATATTATGGGGGTACAAATGTTTAGGTTACATATATTGCCCTTGTCCCATCCTAGGCAGAGCTTCAAGTGTGTCCATCCCCCAGACAGTGCACACCGCACCCATTAGGTGTATATATACCCATTCCCTCCTCCCCACTCCCATCTGCCTGACACCTGATGAATGTTATTACTATATGTGCACATACATGCTGATCAGTTAATACCAATTTTCTGGTGAGTCCATGTGGTGCTTGTTTTTCCATTCTTGGGATACTTCACTTAGTAGAATGGGTTCCAGCTCTATCCAGGATAATAATACAAGAGGTGCTATATCACTGTTGTTTCTTGTGGCTCAGTAGAACTCCATGGTATCCATATATCATATTTTATTAATCCTTTCATGTATTGATGGACACTTGGATTGTTTCCACATCTTTGGAATTGAGAATTGTGTGGCTATTAACATTCTAGTGCAGATGTCTTTTTTATAGAATGTCTTTTTTTCTTTTGGATAGATACCCAGTAATTAGGAAACTCAAGGTGTTTAACTCAAAAAGCATATGTATGGTGAAAGGGATAATGATATTTTGTTATTATTCCCAATCTTGCAGTTAGTCAAGGAATAGCTAAAATGAATACTTCATCATTACTAAGTGCACATAATTTTTATGCTATAGCAACATCACCACTCAATAATCTTAGCAGGCTTAGGAAAGCATTTAAATAAAATAACAATTGAGCTAGATAAACTCTGGAAGACCTTCAAAAGAAAATATAATAGTGGCTGGGGTAAAGTGCTTTGAAACTAGATCAGGAAAGAAATTGTGTCTTTTGTTATAGAGTCAACCAATCACGGTGTAAATGTATAGGATGCAGGTAAAAAAATGATTTGCCATTGGGAGCACTTAAAATTTCTATGTGCCTTTGCTATTTTAAACTAGGAAGAAAATTTTTAAAGAATGTAGAACATGAAGAAATTTCTTTTTACCTCAAAACTATGTTTATTTCTTATTGTTGAGCAGCATGACTTTTCTGAAGTAATAGAAACAAATTTTATAAAAGTGAGAGGAGATTAAATAAAGGATTCCCAACCAATTTCTTGAAGGGAGTAAATGGCCTTTCTGATTGTATGCTTTGCAGAACTTGAGCGACCTAAGAGAAGATGTAACTGAAATTAACTCCCACTTCGAAAATAACATAGGTTTGTACATAATGTATACAGAAGAGAAAACTAAACTGAACTTACAGCAAGTAGCTTTACAGTCTTTAATTCACGATGCATATAGAGAAAAAGAGCAATAGAGATTGAATGTCATTTGCTTCATTGGCACCATTTTCTTACATGGGTCATATAAAAGTGGTAATTATGTCATACCTATATTAATAGTGCTAAATATAAATATCATAATTAAAAATAAGATATATTTAATGCCTATCATTTCAAACGTGTTTGAGCAAGTGATGATTGAATTATAAAATAATTTTTGTGTCTCTCTGTGTGGGTGGATAATTAGATCTGTATTCATGAAAATTTCTATTACCTTCTACATATCTCATCTCATCAAGGCTATCTGGCTTTCAGTTGATTAAAAATAAAGACCACAAAACAGTATCAGCAAAATGAAGTTGGCTTGATGAATACCAATTGGCTCCATCGGCACATCAAAAAAGAAATGTTAAAAACTT
Source organism: Lepilemur ruficaudatus (assembly GCA_963574885.1). Classification (NCBI taxonomy): domain Eukaryota; kingdom Metazoa; phylum Chordata; class Mammalia; order Primates; family Lepilemuridae; genus Lepilemur; species Lepilemur ruficaudatus. The sequence goes on along the minus strand of CAUYRT010077868.1, from coordinate 8,545 downwards.
TACTTCGAGAAACAAGTTAAATGTATGTAATTTGATGTTCTTAATCTTTCTCTTACTGCACTCAAATTTTCCACTATCTTTCTTTATAGCTGGCATTTCTAGTGTTTACAAAGAAAGCATTTAGTTTTTTATTACTTAATAAAAACTCAACAGGCAAGATAACCATTAAGTCCATTCTTGAAGGAAATTAGTTTGGCAAGATAATGATCTTAGAATGGAATGAATTATCAAAACAACACAAGGAGAGTATAAGTGAAGTAAGGCTAGATAAATAAAAATGTTGAAAAATTATTAAAGCTATAATTGCAATCTGCTATTCACTAAACACTGTGTGAGTCACAGTGGAAAATACAAACAAAATGTCAGAGAGAAAGTCTGCTGTCAATGCATTTTAGCCCTCATTAGGAAGACTGATACTATACGACATTTTTGTCATGAAAAGCAGGAGATTTAGTAGCGCCAGGATTAATGAATCATGTTTTTAATTCAGTAATTTAAAATTATGTTAAAAGTTAAATTAGCACTACAATAGAAGACACATCTGAGTGTCCTTTTAGTAACTACTACTGCACCATCAGGAGCTACTACTACCACCACCACCACCACTATCCCACCGTTTACTTACTGGCTGCCTACAATTTGCCAGGCACTGTTTCAATACCTTTACATTCATTAGCTCATTTAACTAGTGAAACAAGCCAATTGTGCTGTAGTAGTCACAATTATTGCCCGTATTTTTAAAAATAAGGAACTCAGGGTATAGCAATATTAACGTATTATAACTTTCTCAAGATTTTGAATGCAGTACCTACTCTGCTGCTTGAAAGGCAAAGGCTAAAGGATGTCACCTTCCTGCAATAGAGAAAACCAGACACTTTGAAGGGCCCCTGACAGCATTTAGACATTAGATTAAAGAAAAAAATACACAAGGTTTTATTTCTTTGTTTGGTTTGGTTTGGGGGGTGTTGGGGTTTTTTTGGTTTTTGTTTGTTTGTTAGAAGACAAAGTCTTGCTCTGTTACCCCAGGTAGAGTGCAGTAGCCTCATCATAGCTCACAGGAACCTCATACTCCTGGGTTCAAGCAAGCCTCCTGCTTCAGCCTCCTGAATAGCTGGGACTACAGGTGCACACCACAACACTGGTTTACTTTTTCTATTTTTAGTATAGATGAGATTTTGCTCTTGCTCAGGCTGGTCTCAGACTCCTGAGCTCAAGCAATCCTCTCATCTCAGCCTCCCAGAGTGCTAGGATTATAGGCATGAGCCACTGTACCTGGCCAAAACACAGCTTTTAATGCAGTTCTGGACTCCTTGGAATTAAGGGAAATCTTAACCAGCAAGAAGAAACCTGATTAATAAGCAATCAGGTATAAGAGGATAAAAAGAAAATAATAACCCAATAGTGCACTTCTCAATAGAAATTATGGAAAAAGAAGACAAAGAAATTATATTGTCAAAGTGCTATAGAGATGGAGGAAAGGCTGTCAATCCAGAATTGTGTGCCCATAACAATTACCTTTCAAAAATGAGAGTGAAAAAATACATATTTCACATTAAAAAAAATTAATTTTGTTGAGGCCAGGTGCAGTGGCTCACACCTGTAATCCTAGCACTTTCAGAGGCTGAGGTGGGAGGATCACTTGAGGCCAGGAGTTTAAGACCAGCATGAGCAACATAGTGAGACTTCATCTCTACAAAAAATAAAAAAATTAACCAGCGTGTTGGTGTGCCTGTTATTCCAGCTACTCCGAAGGTTGAGGCTGGAGGATCACTTGAGCCCAGGAGTTTGAGGTTGCTGTGAGCTATGATGATACTTTAACCCGGGCAACAGAGTGAGAACCTGACTCAAAAAAAAAAAAAATGTGAATTTTGCCATCAGCAGTTTGTCACTAAACTCACTGCTAAAGGATGTATTTTTAAGAAAGAAAAAATTATCCTAGAGCAGATGTTTAGGTAGCAAGAAGGACTAGTGAGCACAGAAATCAATAAACAGAAAATATATCAACACAAACATCACCTCTGTAGAAGAAAAGAAAGGAGTTTTAAAAAGAAATAAATATTAAATGTTGTCTTAATAAGAAGACAAATAATAAAAAAAATTTAAAAAATCCCAGTCATAAAAATAAAGAGGAAGGGGGCAAGATGATGGATGAGAAAAACTGACAGCTAGAGCGTTTCTGCAAGGAAGACAGATTTTAGGATAAATAAATAAATAAACAGGCAAACAAACACAGATGGGACCAGGGTCAGAAGGAAGGGTGTCTGAAAAGGCAAGAGACTCCACAGGAAGTGGAAGGAGAAGGAGAAGGAAGGAGAAGTTGTGGAGGGGAACTGGAAGAAGAAAGCCTCCCCCCCCCAAAAGGCTTGGAGACCAGCGGCAAGGATAGGTAGAGCAGTTAAATTTCCCCTCCCTAGCATCTTGGACTGCTGGTGGGCTCCTGAGCAGCTGAAGAGACCTGCCAATACCAGCCCAGAGTTGGCCACCGCCAGTGAGCAATGAGCCTTTTGAGGACAGGGCAAGAGGCTCCCAGGTGTCTCGGGGCACCTCCTGGCCTGCAGACTGAAGCAGATTGGCAGACATCATATTGCTTCATTCTCTCCTTCCCCTTCCCTACATGTGGCTGCAAGAGAGACAATTTAGCCACCACCCAGAGGGATCTGCAGGAAATTGGACTTTTCCTTTTGGGGCCCTATAGTAGACTGGGGTGTGCTCAGACTGTGAGTTCCCTACCCGCCAGCCGTCCCAGGTGCTGCTTGCCTGGCAACTCCAGGAGAGCAGGGCAGGGCATCCTGAGGCAGAGAGACATTGATCCAGCTTGGGCACCCCATGGGTGACTTGAGACCAGCACTCTTCTCACTGGCAGAGTCAGAGATTGATCTCCAGGTCCCAGGGGACAGGCTTGCAACCAGATCCCACACACCCAGGTCTCGATCACATTGCCCAGGGGCACAAAAGGGATATATGTAAATGAATCTACTGAAGTGTGTGTGCCTTCAGGGGCAGATCAGCATGCTTGAAGGTCAGCCTTCCTCCCATGGGAGGGCCGTGTGCCCAGCTCAGGCTATGATCCTGGGCAGAAACCCTCCCAGCCCACATCACAGCCCGGGGAGATCCACTGGCTTGAGGTCCTGCCTGCTGGCAGAGACCCAGGAGAAACCATGGCATAGGGGAGGGTGGAAAGGAGCAAGGCCTGCTCCAGACTACTGGTCTCAGACAGCCCAACCCCTATACACATTCTATTCAGCTGAGTGGGGCCATTTCAGCCTCTACCTGGCAGCTTTGCCCAGAAGCAGACCAAAGAACTTTGACCACTGCTAACAGCACTTGTGGTGCTTAAGGGCAGGCTCACTCTACCCAGCTCTGCCCATATTCACTCCCCAATCTGCCCCTAATGAGGTGGAGAAAAAGGACACATCTGGAAGTCCCAGGGCACCATCTACCACCTGAGGCATGAGAGTGCCTCTCCAGAGGAACAAGAGCTGATTACAGGACCCCAAAACAACACTGCAGCCTGCTTCTCCCAGAAAGTGCCACCTACTGTCAGGGAGATCATTCTGCATACCCTTTCACTGCATCTACTGACTCATTATACAGGGTGTGATTTAATCTTACCCACAAACACCACCTATTGGCTCAGAGACTAAAAAGGGCGTGTCATTGTTCAAATGAAGATCTAAAGGTAAGAAGCAACAGCTGATCCAGATGGGAAGGAATCAGTGAAAGAACTCTGGAAGTATGAAGAATCAAACAGAAAGAAAACCCCAAAAGAGGAACATCAGCTCTCCAGCAATGAACATCAACCAAATTCAGAACACTAAAATGACAGAAGAATTTTGAACATGGATTGTAAGAAAACTCAATGATATGCAAGAAAAAAAATGGATAACCAACACAAAGAAACCAGAAAAAAAATCCAGGACTTGGAAGAAAAATTCACTAAAGAAATTGAAATATTAAAGAAAAATCAAACAGAACTCCTGGAAATGAAGAATTTATTCTAGTAATTACAAAACACAGTGAAAAGCCTCAAGAACAGGGTAGATCAAACAGAACAAAGAATCTCAGGGATTGAAGATACAACTTTCAATTAAATAAGTCAGTCACAGAGATAGAGCAGAGAAATAAGATAAAAGAGCAAAGCATACAAGAAATGTGGGATCATGTAAAGAGGTCTAACATGATAATCATAAACATCCATGAGTGTGAAGAAAAAAATACACAAGGGTTAGATAAGCTATTTGAGGGTAAAATAAAGAAAAATTTCCCAGGCCTTGATAAAAATCTAGATATCGAGGTACAAGAAGCTCAAAGGACTCCTGGAAGATTCATCACAAATAGGAAGACACCACAAAACACAGTCATCAGACTGACCAAAGCAACTACAGAAGAGGCCCTCCTCTGAGCTATAAGGTGAAAGAAGCAGATAACCTACAAAGGAAAACCCATCAAAATAATGGCAGATTTCTCCATTGAGACCTTACAAGCAAGAAGAAACTGGGACCCCATTCTCAGTCTTCTCAAACAGAATAATGCCCAGTCTAGAATCTTGTACCCTGCAAAATTAAGTTTTCCATAAGAAGGATAAATCAATACCTTCTCACCCTGCCCTCCAAGAAGTACTCAAAACAGTATTACACATGGATCAGCACAATAAACACTGAATGTAAAATCATCCAAAAGCTAAAGGTCAAAGGCCAGATACCACAACGGCTCAAGAGAGAAAACAAAGCAACAAAGTTTGACTCAACAGGATGAACAGAAATCTACCCCACTTATCAATTCTCTCAATAAATGTGAATGGTTTGAACTGCTCATTAAAGAGACATAGGCTGGCCAAATGGATAAATATACACAAGCCAAGTATCTTCTGTCTCAGGAAACACATCTAACCCACAAGGATGCATTCAGACTCAAGGTAAAGGGATGCAAAACAATATTTCAAGCAAACAGAAGCCAAGAGAAGCTGGCATGGAGGTTCTGATTTCAGATAACTTAGTTTTCAAATCAACAAAAGTGATGAAAGACAAAGAGGGTACAATTCAACAAGAAGACATAGCAATTCTAAATACTTATGCACCTTACTCAGGTGCACCCAGCTTCATAAAGAAAATTCTACTTAATCTAAACAGAATGATAAACAGCAACACCATAATAGCTGGAGACTTCAACACACCTCTGACAGAACAGTACAGATCCTCCATAACTAAAAAAAAAACACACAAAAACAAAAAAAAAAAAGGACTTAAACAGAACGCTAGAACAAATGGGCCTGACTGACATTTACAGAATGCTCTACCCAAAAACCACTTAATAAACCTACTTCTCATGAGCTCGTGAGACAATCTCTAAGATTGGCCATATCCTAGGCAACAAAGCATGTTCCCCAAAATTTTAAAAAATAGAAATTATACCATGCATCTTCTCAGACCACAGTGGAATAATATTAGAAATCAACTCCAACAGAAACTCTTATCTCTACAAAAAATAATGGAAACTAAACAACTTTCTGCTGATTGATTATTGCAGTCAGCAGGAAATCAAGATGGAAATCAAAAGATTCTTTGAACTAAATGATAAAGGACACACAAGTTATCAAAATCTGTGAGACACAGCTAAAGCAGCCTTGAGAGGGAAATTTATATCTACAAATGCCTATAGCCAAAAGACAGAAAGATCACAAATAAACAATCTTGTGAACAGTTTCAAAGAACTGGAAAAAGTTCTCTGAGTTCAAAAGATGAGCAAACTTAGCACAAACCCAGCAGAAGAAAAATAACAAAGGTCAGAGCAGAACTAAATGAAATTGATAACAAAAAAACTATACAGAAGATTAATAAAAAAGATGGTTCTTTGAAAAAATAAACAAAATTGACAAGCCTCTGGCTAGATTAATGAGAAGCACAAAGGAAAGAAATCTAATAAGCCCCATTAGGAATGAAAAAGGAGAAATTACAACTGATGCCATGGAAATACAAAATATCATCTATGAATACTATAAGAATGTTTATGCATGTAAACTGGAAAATGTGGAGGAAATGGACAGATTTTTAGAAACATACAGTCTGTCTAGTCTCAATCAGGAAGAAATAGAATTCCTGAACAGACCAATATCAAGTACTGAAATTGAAACAGCAATAGAAAACCTTCCTAAAAAGAAAAGTCCTGGACCAGATGGTTTCACACCCAAATTTTACCACACCTACAAAGAAGAGCTGGTGCCTATCCTGCAGAAATTATTCCACAACACTGAGAAGGAAAGAATACTCCCCAAAACATTTTATGGAGCCAACATCACTCTGATACCAAAACCAGGAAAAGATGCAACAAAAAAAGAAAACTACAGCCCAATATCCTTATGAATATAGATACAAAAATTCTCAACAAAATCCTAGCAAATTGAATCCAGGTGCTTATCGAAAAAATAAACCATCACAACCAAGTGGGCTTCATCCTAGAATTGCAAGGATGGTTCAATATACGCAAATCTATAAATATAATTCACCACATAAACAGAAGCAAAAACAAAGACCATATGACCCTCTCAATAGATGCAGAAACAGCATTCAACAAAATTCAGCACCTTTTTATGATAAGAACACTTAACAATATAGGCATAGACAGGACTTACCTAAAAATGATACAAGCCATATATGACAAACCCACAGCCAACATCATACTGAATGGGGAATAATTGACAGCATTCCCACTTAGAACTGGAACAAGGCAAGGTTGCCCTTTATCATCACTTCTATTCAACATAGTGCTAGAAGTCCTAGCCAGAGTAATCAGATAAGAGACAGAAATCAAGTGCATCCAAATAGGGGTGAAAGAGGTCAAACTATCACTCTTTACTGATGATATTATCTTATATCTAGAAAACCCCAAAGATTCTACCATGAGACTACTGGAATTTCTAAACAAATTGAGCAAAAAGTCCCAGGTTACAAAATCAATGTACAGAACTCAATAACACTCCTATATGCCAACAAAGTCAAACTGAGAACCAAATCAAAGACTCAATACCCATCACAATAGTGACAAAGAAAGTAAAATCTCTAGGAATATATTTAACTAAGGAGGTAAAAGACCTCACAGGGAGAACTATGAAACACTGAGGAAGGAAATAGCATAGGACGTAAACAGGTGGAAAACCATACCATGCTCATGGGTCAGCAGAATCAACATTGTTAAAATATATATACTACCCAAAGTGATCTACAGATTCAATGCAATCCCTGTTAAAATACCAACATCATTTTTCACAGATCTAGAAAAAATAATTCTATACTTTGTATAGAACCAGAGAATATCCTGTATAGCAAAAGCAATCTTAAGCAAAAAGAACAAATTGGGAAGCATCAATTTACCAGACTTCAAGCTATACAACAAAGCTATGGTAACTAAAATAGGATGTCTCTATTGGCACAAGAGCAGAGACATAGATCAATGGAACAGAATTGAGAACACAGATGTAAAACCATCCTCATATAGCCACTTAATCTTTGACAAAGCAGTTAAAAATATATACTGGGGAAAAGAATTCTTATTCAATAAATGGTGCTGGGAAAACTGGATAGCCACATGTAGAAGACTGAAACAGGATCTGCACCTTTCACCTTTCACAAAAATCACCTCATGGTGGATAACAGACTTAAACCTAAGGCATGAAACTATAAGAATTCTAGAGCAAAATGTTGAAAAAACTCTTATAGACATTGGCCTAGGCAAATAATTTATGAAGACAACTCCAAAAGCAATCACAGCAGCAACAAAAATAAATACATGGGACCTGATCAAATTAAAAAGCTTCTGCACAGCCAAAGAAACTATCATGAGAGCAAACAGACAACCTACAGAATGGGAGAAAATATTCACATGTTACACATCTAATAAAGGGCTGATAACTAGAATAGATATAGAACTGAGGAAAATCAGCAAGAAAAAACCAAACAACCCTATCAAAAATGGGCAAAGGACATGAAAAGAAACTTTTCAAAAGAAGATAAACTAATGATTAACAAACATATGAAAAAATGCTCAATGGCTCTAATCATCAGGGAAATGCAAATCAAAACCACAATGAGATATCACTTATCCCCAATTAGAATGGCTTCTATCAAAAAGTCCCAAAACAATAAATATTGGTGTGGATGTGGAGAGATAGGAACACTCATACACTGCAGATGGGACTGCAAACTAGTACAACCTCTGTGGAAAGCAATATGGAGTTACCTCAAAAAGATACAAGTAGAACTACCATTTGATCTAACAATCCCATTACTGGGCATCTATCCAAAAGCACAAAAGTATAAAAAAATACATCTGCACTAGAATGTTTATAGCAGCACAATTCACAATTGGAAAGATTTGTAAACAACTCAAGTGCCCATCAATACATGAGAGGATTAATAAAATGTGGTATATGTATACCGTGGAGTTCTACTGAGCCACAAGAAACAGAGGTGGTATAGCATCACTTGTATTATCCTGGATAGAGCTGGAACCCATTCTACTAAGTGAAGTATCCCAAGAATGGAAAAACAAG
>CAUYRT010077867.1:0-10166 GCA_963574885.1 Lepilemur ruficaudatus | reverse complement strand
CTACATTTCAAGCATGCCCCTCCCTCCACAGTGCTCACCACATCCCTCAGATATGGGTCTACCCCCTACCCCCAAATCCCTGGTGAACACCACCACCATTTGAGCACCATAGTGTTAATCAGTCCGTACCAATTTGATGGCAAGTACAAGTGGGGCCCGTTCTTCTAATCTTGTGTCACCTCACTTCGAATAATGGTCTCAAGCTTAATCCAGGATAATATAAGCAGTGCCAGCTCACTGTCGTTTCTTAAAATTGAGTAATATTCCATTGTAAACATATACCAAATTTTAACAATCCACTCATGAATTGACGGGCACTTAAGTTGTTTCCATGACCTTGCAATAGTGAATTGTGCTGCCATAAACATTCAGGTGCAGATGTCTTTATAATAGAATGTCTTATGCTCTTTTGGGTAGATGCTTAATAATGCTATTGCTAGATCGAATGGTATTTCTATTTTTAGCTCTGTGAGGAATCTCCAGATTCTTTTCCACAAAGGTTGACCTAATTTGCAGTCCCACCAGCAGTGTAAGAGTGTTCCAGTCTCTCCACATCCTTGCCAGCATTTGTTGTTTTGGGATTTTTTGATAGAGGCCAATCTGACTGGGGTTAGGTGGTATCTCATTGTGGTTTTGATTTGCATTTCTCTAATGATTAGAGATGTTGAACTTTTTTTATATATGTTTGTTAGCCATTATTCTGTCTTCTTTGGAAAAGTTTCTGTTCATTTCTGTTGCCCATTTATAGATGGGGTTGTTTGATTTTTTCTTGTTAATTTTTTTGAATTCTAGGTAGATTCTTGTTATCAGACCTTTATGGGAATTGTAGAGAGCAAATATTTTCTCCCATTCTGTAGGTTGTCTATTTGCTCTAGTGATAGTTTCTTTGGCTGTGCAGAAGCTTTTTAATTGGATCAGATCCCATTTGTTTATTTTTGTTGCTGCAGTAATTGCTTTGGGGATCTTCTTCAAGAAATCTTTGCTTAGGCCGATATCTGAAAGGATCTTCCCAACATCTTCTTCTAGGATTCTTAAGGTTTCCTGCCTTAGGTTTAGGTCTGTTAACCCTCTTCAGTATATTTTTGTGAGAGGTGAGAGGTAGGGAATTTAGACTTTTTATCTGAGATAAATAGTTTTACCAAAATTGAGTTTTGAATTTACTTATGATGAATTTTGCCTTTAGTTTTTTGGGTTTTTTTTTTTCAATTGTGTTATTATTATGCCTAAGTAGTTGAACGTTTCAATCATTTCTCTTATGGCATCTGAGTTTTTTATTATAGTTAGAAAGACCTTCCCTATTCTGAAATTATAACATTTTAACCCATGAATTCCTATAGTATTTTTATGGTTTTATTTAAATTTTCTATTCATTTGGAATGTACTTTAGTATACATGAGGCATGGAAGAAAATTTATTTTAGTTCAGATTGCTAGCAAGTTGTCACAATATGATTTGGTTTTAATAAGCAATCTATTCATCACTGAGATGCCATCTTTATCATTTTGCAAATTCTCACATGTATTTGGGCCTATTTCTGGACTTTTAATGTGGTTTCATTGATGTGTTTGTTTATTCATGAGCAATATCACACTGTTTTAATTATTGAGGCTTAATAATATTCTTTAACATCTGGAAACACCCGCAGTACTCTTCCTTTTCAGAATTTCCCTGATTATTCATGCTTGTTTTGGGTTTCCACATGCATTTTATAATCAGCTTGTCTCTTTCCAAAATCATTCTGTTAGTCTGCTTTTTAAAAAAACTGGAATTGCATTAAATGTGCAGATTAATTTTGGGATAATTGATATTTTTATGATATTATTTCTTCCAAAGTACATGCTATTTCTCCGAATCCAAGAAAGTAGTATGCCTTTCTTATTTGTTCGAGCGTTCATTTGTAGCTCTCTGAGTCATCTTAACATTTTCTTGTAACAAACATTTCACTTTTATTGTTAAATTTATTACTAGATGTAGAAGGCACAATGCCCATTCTCCACCAAAGATGTCCAAATCTTAAAGCTCAGAAACTATGAATATATTAGATTGCATGGCAAAGGGGAATTAAGATGGCAGATGGAATTAAAATTGCTATCAGCTGACTTTGAGATGGGGAGATTACCCTGAATATCCAGGTGGGATCAATGTAATCACAAACCTACCTATAAGCGGAAGAAGGAGGCGAGATGGGAGAATCAGAAAGTTAGCAGTGCAAAAAGAGCTTAAAGTGGCTTTAAAGATTGAGGGAAAGGGCCCAGAGCCAAGGAATGCGGGAGCTTCTGGAAGCTGTAAAAAGCAAGGAATGTGTTTTCCCCTAGAGCCTCCAGAAGGAGAGCAGTCCTGCTGACACTTTGATTTTAGCTCGGGGAGAACCCTTTTGGACTTCTGACATCCAGAATTAATTAATTTGCATTACTTAATTTCCCACTTCTCTCGTATGTATTTGTGTGTAGACCACTAAGTTTGTGATAATTTGTTACAGCACCCATAAAAAACAAATATACAAGACATTCTTATCTTTTATTGTGCCTAATATAAAAAGGTCTTTTATTCCATTATATCATCTAGCTTATCGTTTGTGTAAGTGGAAGCTATTAACTATTATATATTTGTTTTCTACCTCACCCCTTCTTTAACATTTAAAGCCACTTTAGACTAAGCTTTTTTTGCACCGCTAACTTTCTGATTCTCCCTTCTCTGCCTCCTTCTTCCACTTATAGGTAGGTTTGTGATTACATTGACCCAACCTGGGTAATCCAGGATACTCCCGACACCTCAAAGTCAGCTGACAGCAATTTTAATTCCATTTGCAACCTTAATTGCAATCACCCCTTCCTTAATTCTCTCATTACTAATGGTTTTAGTTGATTATCTTGAGTTTTTCAGGCTATATAATCATGTCATCTTCAAATAGTGATATTTTCACCTTTTTCCCCAATATTTGCAATTTCTTCCTTTTGTCTAAATAGGCTGGTTAGTTCCTCCAGACCCAATTCATTTAATCGTGCTGATACTGGAGACACGTACCTTGTTCCTGGCCTATATGAGAAGCTTCTAAATTTTTTTCAGCAAGTATTGTTCTAGCCTTTTGCTTTGAGATGCTTATTTTATCATGTTGAGATTGTATCCATCTATTCTGACTTTATTTTTAAGAGTTTATATCAAGAATAAGTACTGAATTTTGAAAAAAATGCTTTTCAACATTTAAGAAATGATTAATATTTCTTGTTAGATCTGTTCATTCTAGTCAGTATTGAACTATCCTTTCATTTCTGGAATAAATACCACTTGGCAATAATATATAATTATCTTAATGTTCTGATTGTTTAGGAATTTTGCTTCCATATTCATGGTGAGATTGGATTATAGTGTTCTTTTTTGTATACATTAATAAGTCTTTTTTATATTCACTCATTAAATAATTTACTGTGTCTTGTAGCAGTGTAAATAGGCCTGGAAGTAGCAATTATTAAAGGTTTCAGTAAATTCTCCTGTGAAATTGACTGTAGCCTGGTGCTATTTTGTAAAACAGTTCTTTGACATCTTTTTCTGTCTTCAATGATATTTTTTACTTCTGAAGTTAGTTTTGGTTAATTATATTTTCCTACCAAAAATCAGTCTGTTATACTTTTTAATATCTTTGGGTAGAGTTGATCAAAATAATCTTTTATGAGCATTTTAATTTTCCATGTTTGGGGTTATTTCCCACTTCTATTTTATGTATTTGTGTGTCCTTCCTTTTTTTTCCCTCAATCAAGTCCGTTAACAGTTTATCTAACTGCTTTACTTGCTATTCAGTAAAGAAGCTTTGTCATCTATTTATTGGATCTACTTTACCATATGTTCTAAATTTTTAATTTCTGCTTTTTCATCTTTATTAATCTTGTTAATCATTTATTTGAGTCTGTTTTATTGTTATTTTCCTGCATTTTAGTTGAAACTTGATTTAATTATTTTTGCTCATTGATGTGATTATGTCAAGATATGAAATTTTCTCTAAGATCTGCTAGAGCTCTACTGCAAAGTTTGTATTCAGTATGTTACCATTTTTATATTTTTCCATGTTCTGCATGAAAATGTTCTGCAAGTTAGGATTACATTTTTTCTTAAAGCAAAAATTGAGGACAGCAGGTTTTGATTATTATTTATTTTTTATTTATAGGATGTAGTAACTCTCTGTATATTTTATTAATTTCTAGATATATTACTTTGTTCTCCATGTATAATATTTCAATATTTTCTTAAAACTGATGCTTTTGAAACTTATTAAGATTTCCCTTGATGCTTCTACATGGCCTATTTTTTAAAAGTGTGATATATTTCAAGGATTAATTATGCCATTTGGGTCTTAGATATCCTTACATACTTTTTGTTCACATCTGTGGTGGACTGGAAACTATGAATTAAAATCTTTACTGCTAATGATACCTAATCATTTCTCCTCATGTCTCCTGTAATCTCTACTTTATGCATTATGATGTTAGGTTTGTTCATTCACAGACATTCATAATTGCTAGATCTCCTTTATTATTAATTGTACACTGTAGCATTGCTCTTCTTTATCTTAATTTCTTAAGTACCTGAATTTATACTTGACAAAAAGTGAAGTCATAACTCAGCTTCTTTTTTTTTTTTTTTAAGCATTTTCCTGGCATATCGTTGCCCATATTTTTATTTTCCAAACTTTAAAAAATATATCTTCTCTGTCAGATCAAACTTTCTAAATTGCTTTGAAAGTCAATTCTTTTGTAAATAGCATGGTACAGAATTTTGCTCTGAAAATCTTTCTTCATTGATTTGTCTACTTATTTATAATTATTAATAAGATTATTATTCATTTTTTATTTCATTACTTTGAAAGTACTTCACTATGTCATCTTTTAAAATTTGTATGTTCTGGTGTTTATGCTTATAAGTTAGTATATAATCTTATCTAATATAGTCAATACTCCATTTTATTAGACACTATATATTGATTCCATACTATAATTAATAATAAATATAGTGCTTCTTTTTCCCCTTATCTCCTTGCCTTCACTCCCATTTTTAGTCAATGATAATCAATTTTAATATTTACCATGTTACTTTAAGTTTGTTTATACATCTGTTTTTAATTCAGAAGTTTAAATTATTTCCTTTGATCTCCAGTTAATAGCAATGAAGAAATCAGAATGCTTACTCTACATACTACCTTCTGTTCTCTTCTTTCCTAATTTTTGTTTTCTCCATTGTCAGTGAATTTGGCATGTTTATTCTATCCTGTCACCCATGCCTATATCTTTTGTATTATTAGTGCACTTAAACTGTAGAAGGAATTTATGGTGATCTGCCAATAACATTCTCATTTTCTATTTCACTAATGATTGCCTTTGTTTTATTGGGCTCATGGTGATCAAACCATAGCTAACATTTCCAGCCTCTTTTACAGCTGCCTGTGTATTCCCAACTAAGTTCAACCTAAGTTCAAGAGTATTAACCACAGTGACATGTAATAACTTCCAAGATATTTTAAAGAAGTTGCATGCCTTTGGTTTCCATATTCTTCTGGGAGGATAGATTATGGATGAGCCAGTCTAAGCCATGTAGATGAAGACTACATTCTGAGAGATGGTGACGAGCTAAGATGTTAGAACCAAGTCCCTGAATGCCTTCCTAGAGCACGTGACCACTGCATCAGACCCAGACCCCTCACATCTGGGTCATTTCATGAAAACAGAACTGAACAACATTTTTGTCCAATTTAGTTTATTTTTAGTTTTATAAAATGATCTTTTCTTTCCTAAGTTCTTCTTCTAAAATTCAGTCTTTATCATATTTTGAATGTTAACCCCTTTCTTCATTTACTTTTGTGGTGTTTTTGCACACCATATCTTTTATATTAATTAAACATCTTTAAAGTATACAGTAGTATCTATTTTGCAGTGTGCAGAAGGATAGTGTTGGTAGATCCTCACTGGCTAGCCTCCATGTTTAATAAGCTGTCTTTAGAACCATCCCTCTATGTCTCCAGGTGGAGAACTAAATACTATTATTTTGTTGTTTTGTTTTTATTTGTTTTTTTCTCTGGTTCCCTCTTTAGCTGTTCGTGACTGTTGGAAGCATAAAAGCAGTGGAAATGATAATGCTTTGGGACAGCAAGCAGCAAATCTATGAACTTTTATTTCTAAGTTGCAAATCTGCTGTATCCTCTGCACAAAGGGTGTGGTCAATTCCTTGGGGTGAGATAACACCCTTTATCCTTCAGTCCCTCCTTTATCTTCTCAGATATCTTACAGTTTTTTAACCAATGCCTGCCCACTTTTTGCTTTCTTTAATATATATTTGGCACCAGGCCACCTCTGTTTAAGAAGCTCTATGAAGAGTGGAGAGGATGTGGGGTCACAGTATCTCTTGCAAGCCCAATTCCATGCTCTCCCAGGAAATGAAACAGGCCTGAAGCAGAGTGACTCTCACGGTATTTCACTCTTGGCCCCCAACGTGCCGAGCCCTCATCTTTCAAGGATAAGTACTGTGGTCAGGATGAGGCAAAGCTCTGTCATTTACTTTGTTGAAAACAACATTATATTCACCATTATGTAGCAACTACCATATCACATAGTATTCTTGCATTTTGTTCAAAATTCCCTTGTGTTTGGCAGATATTTTTTATAATTGTGTCAAGAGGTTGTTCCAGATCCTTGGTCATTGAACAGTATTTTTTCCCTTTTTCGTATAGTGGGTATATTTGGATGAATTTCAGGGAAGAGAGCTCTGCTGGTGTTCAGTAACTCTTTCATTGTCCCCAAAAAACCCCAATCAGCGCTTTTGAGCATAACAGATTTGCTATTATTTCTTTCTCCTAAATTCGCATATGCTGCCAAGAAGCTCACAGTCTTCCAGAAATTTTATTAAGAATTTCAGTTATTCCAGCAAGGAATTTTCTCTCTGCTAACAAGATCAAGTTTATAACTAGAACCAAACTAAACACGCTTCATTTCACTCCAGCTTGCTGCTCTGTAGATAAATGTGAAATATCGCTCTATAGCCAAATGCACAATTCAGTGGAATTGCGTTGCCTCAATTCTTTAAGTGCCTTTTGAGTGACAAGAGGGCAGAGAAAATATTTCCTGATTGATGTATGTCAACCATCATGAGCTTCATGGACATGTATGGCGATAAGAAAGTTGGTGACTATTTCGACCCACAGACAAAGGCATCTGCTATAGAATCAACTGCAACAGACATCGTGTTCACCTTTCTGAGTTGTGGCCTGTCTGTGGCCTTAAGATTCTGCATGAAGACAGGCTGTCAAAGATAAGACAGGATGTGAGAGAGGCCCTGCTACAGGGCACCTCAGGTAAGGTTTTAATAGCTCTCTGTGCTTGAATAAGAATCCTCCTGGTGCCTCATTTTTTCTCATAGTACAATAAAGTAATATCTTTGTATTTCTTAAATGACACTTCAATCCAGGAGAAATAATAATTCAGTGCATTAATTGATGCCATTTCGCATAGAACGATTTTATGGAAAGCACTTAGTTCTGATTTTGCAGGTGTATGAGAATGATGTAGCTGTTCTTCTTTCACCAGGTAAAGAGCTATCTGACTGTAGACACACAACAGGAAGAGGAAAATGGCCTTGGATTCTGTGTAAGTAACACAGTGTGTGTAAATAATTAAGGTTGGCATTTGCTTTCCCCTCCTGTTTCCAAATATATTCAATTGGTGCTACTGAAATAAAATATGTGCCACTGCATTAAGCTAGTGCAATGATCAGTGCTAGGTAAATAGAGGATGGATAGAGTGAGACGAATTAGGAAGGTGTGAGATGGATGATAAATTATATGAGGAACAGACCAAAGGGATGGATCTTGCTGTTCTTCATTTTTCTTCTTTCCACAAATGGTCTCATATGTTTTTCTATAAAGCACAATAACATTCCTTGTAATATAATATTGAGTATTTATATCTCTTCTCTAAACCAATTTTTCTTATGCATTGCTTTAGTCTTGACACTGAGTGATATCTCAGTGGTGTCCTAAGGTTTATCAGTCACAGATATTTATTGAACACACAGTGTGTGTTGAGAACCACACCATTCATTTTGAGGTGGTTCAGAGAAAGCAGGATATCCTGCTATAGCCCTTGATCTAAAGATAAGAACAAGAAGAAAAAGATGAAATAGATTACAATAAAGGACATGATTCATGGGAATTTCCAAAGGCTCATTCCAGGTTTCTGCTCTCCTGTCTCTGTTTCTCTCCTTCTCTCTCCCTCTCTCCCTCTCTCCCTCTCTCCCTCTCTCCCTCTCTCTCTCTCTCTCTCTCTCTCTCTGTCTCTCTCTCTCCTGCATCATAGGGATTTCATCCACTCACAGAAGCATTTTATTTTATGTAATATACAACCAGGAAGTGAGTGCCATTAATATGTCACACACATTATTGGCATGAAGCCAATAATTCAAAAAATAACATTTATTCTCTGTCCTCAAAGAGTTTGTAGTATAGCAGTAAAGATGATCACACAGATGAACACATAGAGTCATGACAAAGTAAGTGCACTGATAGGATAGGAGCACAGAACAAGGGTGTATAATCCTGCCCAGAGGGGAGTAGGGAATGTTCCTGGAGGAGTTGATATCTGGTCAAACTTTTAGAGAGTGAAAAAGAGTCAACATGAAAAGGGGAGAGAATGTAATACTCTCAGCATATAGGACATCATGAGCAAGGCATGAAAAGAGACACTGCACAAGTGTTCCGTGTTGCTGAAGCCGAGAGTGAAGGTGAAGTCAGAGAGGAGGAGAATCCTTCATGGAGAGCTTTAATTTCCACGGTAAGAGAATTAGATTGTATCCTCTGGGCAATGGGAGCCACTCAAGAGTTTTAAGCAACAACAAAAAATGACAGGGTCAGATTTCTATCTTAAAGCTCATGGTTCAATGACAGACTGATTTGATGGGAACAAGGCTGAAGTTAGAAAAATTGGTTAATAGGCTGTTTCAGTGGTCAGGTTGCAAGATGATGATACTGACATAGTGTTTGTAGATGGAGAGAAGGAAGATAGATGTGAAAAACATTTAGAAAGCATACTTGGCAAGACTTTGTCATTACTTGGAGTTGGCCTAAGGGAAAGAACAAAGAAAACCTGAACTACCTGATGTACTGTACAAAAGGGTCATAGCAGTATTCACTGCTGTCAAGATCCTAGTTATTTGCTCTGAATGAGTGCAATTGTCCCCCTTGGTGAGCAGTTTAGCAGTGAAGGATTTATATGACTGTCTTTCATCCAAATTTCCAAATCCTGAGAAACATTTCGTTAATATGGAATTTGAGACACAGCAATTGGAAACACTCAGCCTAGCCCCTTAACTTATCTCACATGCTCTGGAGAGGCTTGGCCAGCTGTCTTCTACCATGTACAAGCTTGGGAGCCACTGTGTGTATTTCTTAAGAACACCTTACAGACAAGAAGGCAGATGCAGTAGCAGCAAACACCAGAGTCTACATGCATGCTCTGTGCAGTAGGATATTTCTTCTTTTTCTAAACTTCCAAATATTACAGGTTACAATGTTTTTGGTTACATGGATGACTTTTGTAATGCTTGAGTCGGGGTTATAAGTGTGCCCATCACCTAGATAGTGTTCATTGTACCTATTAGGTAGGTTTTCACCCATCCCTTCCTCCCTCTCTCCCCCTGCTTGATTTCCAGAGTTTTACTTCCCTCTGTGCACATGTGTGCTCATTGGTTAGTTCCAATTTAATAGTGAGTACATGTGGTGTTTGTTTTTCCATATTTTAGATACTTCACTTAAGATAATAGTCTCCAGTTCCATCCAAATTGTTGCAAAAGGCATTAATTCATCCTTTTTATGGCTGAGTAATATTCCATGGTATACGTAGACCACACTGTTAATCCACTCAAAGAAAACCACAGACCAATGTCTCTTGTGAATATAGATGCAAAAATCCTCCGTAAAATATTATCAAACCAAATTCAACAGCACATCAAAAAATAATCCACAAGGACATTTCTTCTTTTTCTTTTTAACATTTTTTTTTTTTTTTTGAGACAGAGTCTCACTTTGTTGCCCAGGCTAGAGTGAGTGCCGTGGCGTTAGCCTAGCTCACAGCAACCTCAAACTCCTGGGCTCAAATGATCCTTCTGCCTCAGCCTCCCAAGTAGCTGGGACT
>CAUYRT010077866.1:0-31550 GCA_963574885.1 Lepilemur ruficaudatus | reverse complement strand
GAACTAATAAATGAGTTAAGCAATGTTGTAGGATATATGATCAATATGTAAGATTCAATTCTATACTTATATTCTCTAGCAATAAGTAATCCAGAAAATGAATTTAAGAAAACAATTCTATTTACAATAGCATCAAAAAGGTAAAATAGAAAAAAATGTGACAAAAGAAATATGAGACTTGTACAGTGAAAACTAGAAAACATCATTGAAGAAGTAAAAAAATGCCTAAATAAATGGAAAGATATGGAGTGGAAGACTTAAAATTGTTAAGATGGCAATATTCTCCAAACTGAACTACAGATTCAATGTAATCCTATCAAAATTCCAGATGCCTTTTTTGCTAGAATTGACAAGCTGATCTTAAAACTTATATGGAAATGCAAGGGACCTAGAATAGCCAAAACAATCTTGAAAAAGAAAAACAAAGTTTAGCACAGATACTTCCAATTTCAAAACTTACTATAAAGCAATAGTAATAAAAACAGTGTGGTACTGGCTTAAAGATAGACACATAAATCAATGGAATAGAATTGAAAATTCAAATAAACCTTACATTTATGGTCAATTGACTCAACAAAGGTGCCAAGAATGTTCAATTTGGAAAGAATCATCTTTTTAACAAGTGGTGCTAGGACAACTGGGTATCCAAATGCAAAAAATGAAGTTGAGTTGGACCTCTACTTCACATCATATGCAAAAAATGAACTCCTAATAGACTAAAGATCTAAATGTAAAAGCTCAAGTTATAAAAGTCTTAGAAATAAACATAGGCATAAATCTCTGTGACCTTGGGGAGGCAACTGTTTTTTAAATATGACACTAAAAAAATAAGCATGAAAGAAAAAACATATATTGGATTTCATCAAAACTTTTATACTATTGTTCACAGTAGTGATTTTCATTATAGCCAAAGGTAAAAATGATATAAATGTCCATCAACTGATGATTGGGTAAATAAAAGGTAGTATATCCGTTATCCATACAGTGGAATAGTATTCTGCCATAAAATTGAATGAAGTACTGATACATACTACAACATGGATGATCCTTAAAACATTACACTAAATGAAAGAAGCAGACATAAAAGGCCACATATGATTCCATTATTAGAAATGTCCAAAATATTCCAATCCATAGAGACAAACTGGAGATAAGAAGTTGCCAGAGGGTGAGGGGTAAGGAGATGGGGAATGACTTCTAATTGGTGTGGAGTTTTGTGGGATAATAAAATATAAATATTTGGTCTTTGTTCCTGGCACAGAACTCCTAAAACATTTAGAATTTACTATTTTTTACATGGTATTGAGATGACTCATGGGGGCTGGGGCTGTATAGTTTCAGGATGGGAACTGGTTGCCAGAAAATTCAACCGTGATTGGAGGGTTTGATACTTCTCCCTTCAGGAGGTAGAACTTTTTTCCTTTGTGTATGGCCTACATTTAGTGGCTCACTTCTAATGAATAGAATATGGAAAGAGAAAAATGGTAACTTTATAGTCAGAAACCTGGCTGACATTGCCTTAATCAAGTGATCAAGGTTACCATCACCAGTTATAAGTCATGTTCATTTGTACTTACTAATAAGATACGATGAGAAGGACGCTTCACTCCACAGTATTCTTTTCAAAGACTCCAAACCCTAGTATAATCATGAGAAAACTTCAGGCAAATCCAGATGGTGGTACATTTTATAAAATACATACCACATCAGTATTCTTTAAAAGTTGCAAAGTCATGAAAAACAAGGAAAGACTAAGGAACTCTGAGAGATTGGAGGATACTAAGGAGACATCAAGACTAAATGCAACGTGGTATCCTGCTTTGGATCCTGGAACAGGGAAAGGGCATTACTAGAAAAACTGGTGAAATATGAACTTTTGTTGATAGTGTGTTGTGCCAATTTTAATCACTTGGTGTTGATAAATATACCATGGTTATGTAAAATATTAAGACTGAAGGATTAAAGGAAGCTGTACCTTTGTTATAACACTTCTGTAAATCTAAAATGATTCAAAAATAAAAAGTTTTAAAAATTACTATAATTTACATGCTCTGTTATTTCCTCTTCTGTTTCTTTTGGACAAATTATGATCTTCCTCATAAAGAATACCCTTAAAAGTCATACTGATTAGCTCTGAATTCTGTGGGCAACTTATTTTTTTTATTTAAAAGTTAACAGTCTTTACAATCTTCATCAATCTAATCATTATATTTTAAAACCTGTAACAATATACTTTTGTATCCATGATTCCAAAATATCATATTATTTGGTTGAAAAATCTGAATGTTACAGAGTTCTTGATCCATTAAATAATTTGAATATATATTTAAATTTAAGTTGCATATTTCAATTTATTTTAACTCATAATGTAGGTTATTTTGCCTTTTAATAATGATAAAAATCAGATTAAATAAATATGGTAGGAAGGTTAATATTTATTCATATTTTATATTCTACAGTTGTTCAAAAAGCTCTTAAGTTAGTTTAAAATAAAAATACACACGTAGTTATTTAAAAGCCATGTTTTAGAAAATATTTAGGAACATAGAAAGATAATTGTTATAATTAAAAACTTACATGAAAGTTTTTACAATATTTTCATAGTTTTATAAAAGAGACTCTATATACATATAATATATACATACATACATATACACATACACATGCCTGGGAGAACATACCAAAATTTTCACTGAAGTAATCATCTTTGGCTTGTGGTATTTACAATTTTTCTTTGCCCTTTAATGCATTTTCAAAAGCATGTACAAGGTATGTTCATTACTTTTGCAATTAGACAAACAATAAATATTAAAAACATATGCATATGTATAAATGGGATTGTTAAAATTAAAGAGAGATTGGAAATAGTACAGAGAAAAGAAAGTCAATATATTTTATTCTCCTGAATAAATGAATCTAAAACTTAGGAGATTTCTTCACTTCCTGAGACCTGTAAAACAGCTTTAAATTCCTCATGCTTAGTGTTTTAATTTACACACACACATTCAAACACAGATGCAAACTTCATATATGTCTCCATTAAAAAAATAGACTCATGTGTTATATTTAGGACAGTGAAATCTCAAAGAAATTAGGCTTTCACTATTTTATAAATGGCTGGCTATTATATTGTACAATAATACCTCATTTAACCAGTGTTACAGAGATAATACAGAATTTTTAAAATAACTGAAGCTTAACTCTATAAGTATCAAAACTTTTGTTTTAATTATTTAGAATGAAAATATTTGCACAAGGCTTCACTTCCCCAACTTAAATAAATACTATTTGATTCAGGGTTAGCTTTATAAATCTCAAATATTGAACTAAGCTGTGATGCACTGACACATTTTTGAGTATGTTGTATCATCACTCATTGAAATCAAATGCTTCCAGATTGCATAGATGAGAGAAAAAGAAGACAAGACCTGGTCTACTTTGGCTGTTGTGTTCATATGTAGTTTACCATGATACGGTTCATCGAATTTTTGGTGTCTACACATAACTCTGCTTATCCTGTCATATAAAGTTCATGAATTTCATTATAGGCCTTTCAGCCTTTTGTTTTTTTAAAGGCCAATTTCTATCTAGTTCAAGGATGTAGATCATCGAGGTCTGACCTAGGTTAAGTGGGGGACATTTATAACTAACTTACTGTAAAAAAAATATGACCCAGTGACTTGAGACTAGTACTTGCTTGTAATTTAAAAACAAATTCCTTACATTTCTGACAAATCTTCATTGCAGAAGGCTGTAGTTAAAGTGTATATAGTGAGGCCTTTTGTTAGGCACTGTGCTTGACTCTTCCATGGCAAAGGCACTTTGCTTCTCTTGTTGAGAAAATAACTGCACCTATCTTATAAGGTTTTGAGGGGATTAAATGGAACATATAGGTAAAGTGCTTAACACAATGCCTGGAGCATAACAAATGCACAATATTCATACCTGAGAAAGGAAGCGAAGGCCAGTGTGGATGGAGAGTGGGGCAGAATGCTGTGCCTTAGAGGAGGTAAAGCAGGCAATGACCAAGTCAGGTTGTGTTAGAATTTTGGACTTCACTCTGGGGTAAAGTAGGAATCACTGAAGGGTTTTTTTTAAAGCAAGGTGTGACATCAGATTTGCAATTTAAGAAGAACATTCAACATGCTGTTTGGAGATTTGGATATCAGAACAAGGGTACTGTTCTTTCCTTTGGTCTGTATGTTTATGAGTTGAGCATTTTTGATTTAAACTAGTTGTTTTAAATCCTGCCCATAAGTACACAGGTGGAGTCTTAGCTTCCTACTTTTATTTTGACATAGTAATAGCATACTTGCAAGGCAAGTAGCTCCTAGGCTCTTGGTATTTTTTTGAACAAACTTGTGCATGTAGGGCTACCCACATTCAGCAGGGAGTAGGTAGAACGCCAAGGAGCAGGCCAGCTTTTAACATGGCTCTGTGTTATGATACATGCTACCTTTGACTTCCTTCATCTGGCCTCCTGGATTCTCAGGTAATGTTTCCTTTCTAGGTTTTATTACCTTAGCTCCCAGAGAAGAAATGACAACTCTGTGGCATAGGTGCTACCATTTCCCTATTTCTACCCATCTTGGATTCCCCCTGGAGTGTCAGAATCCTTGTTATAGCACTACATGTACCTATCAAATTATTAGAGTTGGCAAGAGTATTGGGATTTAATAATATTCCTGATGCAGACACTTGGTGTATTGATGTCATCTGTGTGATATCATCTCACACTGCTTTAGTCTCTATGTGGTCTTGGCTATTGGAACTGTATCTGACTGCAGCTACCACAAATGACTTTGCCTTTACCATCTTTTGGTGTGCAGCCCTTGGCTCAATTCTTGTAGCCTTCTTGTGCTCTTCTTCCTGTCTGGATCTGGAATGTCTGTTTTGGTTCCTGCTATCCCCTCCTCACTTCACCTAATTGATCTCTTTCTGTCATTGCCCACTTCCCAGGTTGATCATACCCAGTTCATCCTGAACATATTTCTTCAGCAGTGAATATATATAGGGAGAAACTGAAATATTAATTGGTAAAGTAATATTTTGTCTGGAATTTGCTTTTAGATACCCTAGCAAAACCAATAAACAAACAAGGATAGAAACCTAGATGAATAAAAAATAACACTGTTGATTGTTGATATTTATTAAAGCTAGATGATGCCTACATAATACTATTAATATTCTATTTTGTGTATGTATGGATATTTCCATAACAAAAAGCAAAAAAGAGAGACATGGAGGATTAGGAATATTAACTTTCAGCCAAATAGAGGTCCTGGAGAGGTGGGACAGAGGTGTAAGAAGTAACTGTGTATAACTGAAAAGAGGTGCTCTGTGTTGTCTTGACATATTAGACACTGTCCTCTTCCGAGAGATTCTTTATGGACATCATTCCATTGTTCCACTTGACCTTGCTATCCTGATCATGGTTGATTGACTGAGGGAGTGGGGGGTTGTAAACAAAGCTTTTATCTGTATAACAGTGTGTCTCAACTTTGGTGCTATTGACATTTTGGACTGGATAATTCTCGGTGTTATTGACATTTGGGGAGCTGTCTTGTGTGTTGTAGGATGTTTAGCAACATTCCTGACCTCTACCCACTAGATACTAGGAGTACTACCCTTTTCTCCAGTTGCGATAACCCAAAATGTCTCCAATTATTGCCAAATATCTCCTGGGGGACAAAAATCACCCCCAGTTGTGAACCACTGAAGTATAGGAATATAAAATTTTGCTAGGCTCTATCCTCATGGATGCTAGTTAACTTGATTTGGGCATTTGGATGACATATGTTTTCCATACTAAATAAATAGATTGATTCTAGGTGTTATAGATAAATAGTAATTTAAAAATAGAAAATTTCAGCTCTTCTTACATGTTTGTTAAAATAATATAAACTTGTTTTATGCCTGGGCCCCCTGGCTTTGCAGCTTTATCATGTGCAATATTGATTTTTTACATAAAATATTTTTGGGATCATTATTTCCCCAATTTCTGCATAGATACTTTATTTTACAAATTCTTCCGTAAATTATTTCCATCATTTATAGAATATAATTTCTTCTTTTTCTTTTTTTGTTTTTAGATAAAATTATATAGTGATAATTTTTTTGTTTTTAAAATTAAACTGCATTTTATAATGTCTTTGGAAATGTAGCCTTTACTTGGATGGGAGAGTCTGGAGATTTATTTGATAAAGTTTGTGGTTCTGGGCACAGTGTAAATGAGACATTTTCAGGTGCTACAGTATATAAATAAATGAATGTTTTTCCTGGCTCAGTTTTGTACTATAACTAGCCAACAACTCTTGTATTAACTTCTTCAACTAAATGGAAGCACACTAGTACATACTTCTGACTTAATAAAATCCTCAAAATAGGTTTTTGTGCTAATATATTTATAACATGCAGGTGTTTGACACAGAAATGTAAATTATATGTACATAAAATTGGTTCAGGGAAATACTGAAATGTGCTGGGGAGGATATTAAAACATATATTTGAACATTTATTTTACAATTCAGTTTGAGCATTTTTCAGAGCTGGTAAAGAGTTCATAGCTCTATTATATGATTCAGTTTTCTCTGTTGAACATTTCTAATCTTGTGTAGTTTTTATTGTTTCTCTAGTTTTCTTTTTTTGTTGTTTCTCTATTTTTCTTGACTTTTTAAAATTCGTTAGTCTGACTGTATAATTTCTTCTTTTTAGAAGATAAACAGAGATCCGAGCACTACTGAAAAATCTGTGTAATTATTCCGGAGAATCTTGTTTATTAGTTCTTTTTATTACACTTTTCTATAGACACTTGTATAATCTGTTGTTATCTTGCTCCTCATGAGCTTCAAGTCTGCTGGTCTACTTAAAATGACAGTCATATTTGTATGTTATGCTAAAAAATATTGGTCACATTTGTAAGTGATTTTAGAGAAACAACGCTATTAAATTATTATTTTAAAAAAATTTAAGTTGAAGGTTCATCTCTAAAATTCAAACATGCTAATTTAATTTGCCTCTAGAACAATATTTATTAAAAATGTTTATTGAGTGCCCACTAAATGACAATGTTCTTTTGGATCTTTCTTTTTCATCATTTTTTCTTACCAATAATATGAAGATAATTTTTCAAGTAAGAAAGAGTAAGAAAAAATTGATATGATTAAAAATAGGATTAATAATTTCAGATTTAATTAGAATAAAGAATTAATAATTCACAAATTTAAAAAATGATTGATTATGCATCTATTTTAGAATGATATAGCCAAGTTCCTTGCTTCTTTCAAATCATTCCCTAAATATCCCCTTCCTTGTGAAATCTGCTCTTCCTGCCCAATTTGAAGTTATAATCTTAACCACCCAGCCACCCTGTACTCCCAATCTTCCCATAGTCTGTACTTTTTCTTTTAATAGCACTTCTTGCTGGCATACCATATTGCTATGGTTTGAATGTGTCCCCTTCAAGCTTCATGTTGAAACTTAATCCCCATTGTGGTGGTATTAAAAGATAGGGCCTTCTGGGAAGAGATTAAGTCTTGGGGGTCTCCGCCCTCATGAATGGATTATTGCCCTGACAAAAGAGGCTTCAGAGAGAATTTGCCCCTTTCACCCTTCTGTCTCTATCTCTATCTCTTCTGGGACACCTAGATTGCATCTCCTGTGTGGAAGGGGCCCTGACCTGATGCTGACTGTGCCAGCACCTTGATCTTGGACTTCTCAGCCTCCAGAACTGTGAAAAATAAATTTCTATTTATAAATCACCCAGTGTCGGAGGAGACATTTTGTTATAGCAGTACAAATGGACTAAGACATATATATTTGTGTTTGTTTCCAATTGTCTGCCTCCCCATCCCCGCCCCAGCTCCTTTCAGCTGTTTCATATTTCATCTTGTCATGCAGATGCCTGGTGCATAGTAGTTCAGTACATTAGAAGGATCTTTGTTATCTGGAATTCTAGCAGTTAGACTCTGCTAACTGCCAATTTCTATTGTTTTGTTGTTATTATCAATTTAAACTAAGAACTCTGAGAGATCTGCAAGTATGACCTGAATGAGGAAAAAAGAACTGTTTGGTATGGATTTTATGGTTTAGTTATTTAAAAAATTATTGTTTATTTAAAATGATAACTACCATTTTTGACCACATGCTGTGCCACATACTTTATTTGTATTTTCTGTGAGTCCTTTCGCCATCTTTAATGAGGTAGGCAATTTTATAGATGAAGAAACTGAAATTCAGAGAGGTTAAGTAGCAGTAAGTTGCAGATCTAAGAATTAAATTCAAGTCAGCTTGAATTCAGTGTTTTTTTAAAAGGCTGTCTCTAACTGAAAGATAATTTCTCTATTAATAGTGTTATTTAATTAATCCGAAATCCCATTCTGTGACCATATTAAGTGGAATATTTAGCAAAGTATATAGTATGATTATTAGCACACAATGTATTTATTTATTTTACGTATTAATTAAAATACTTGTGTTCCTAACCACATGCTAGGTGCTAGGTACGCCATGATGAATAAAATAGATGTGGCTCCTACTATGAAGAAACTTATAGTCTACTGGGGAAAATGAATGTATCATCAAAGATTAAGAACTCCCCTCCCAACCTCTCAGCCCTGTATTATGACTGAAAGTAGAAAATATTCTGGTAACATTTAAATTTTATTCTGTTTTTCCAAAACACATGGCTAAAAATTTGCTTTATCAAGAGATTTTTTAAGATGGGAAGCACTTCCTATTTAATGTTCCTTAAAAACAACATCATAGTTAGGAGAAAACCATATAAGGAGAGATGAAGTGTATCTTTTGTATGTGCATCAAGGCTCTTCAACCTGTGAAAGTCAAGGGTTAAGAAGAAGTATAATCGAAGATCTCATTGGTTTTGAGACTTATTTTAATCGGAATGCTTGGCTCCTGAATTCTTAAATTTCTCCAGGGGCCAGAGAGAACTATAGGGTGGATATGTTAAACAGCCAATTGGTGTGCTGAATTTGACCTACAGATAAACTTTGTTTGGCTTGCATGGTGTTCTTTTACAAGTGCGGATTAATGGCAAATATTTAATAGTTGAGAGTTTCACACAAAAATTCAGATTTTCAATCTCTGGAAAATTGGAATATCTGACCATAATGAAATTGCTTTCCTACATGGCAACAATTAGCTGAATTGAGTGGTGGTGACTTTTGGTCCATATTCTACTTTTCCATTGTTCCCATCACTGCCTCTCTTCCCTGCACACTTACACTTACATGTGGTGTCAACTACCACTTATCATTGTGCATCACTGTCATTTTTTCTTATATTTGATCTGTAGTCATGAGTTTGCAGCCCCTACCATAGACAGAACATTCTCCCTGGAAAGCCTTTCCCTGTAACTCTCTTCCCAATCTTCAGTGTTAGGTCCTCTCTTCCTGGTGCCACACAGCATCTAGTCCATACCACCCTTCAAAACTTACCATTTTTGTTTTGTTTTGTTTGAGACAGGGTATTGCTCTGTCTCCCAGGCTAGAGTGCAGTGGTGTCATCATTGCTTACTGCAACCTCAAACTCCTGGGCTCGAGCGATCTTCTTGCCTCAGCTTTTCAAGTAGCTGAGACTACAGGTGCGCACCACCATGCCCAGCTAATTTTTCTACTTTTTGTAGAGATGGGGGTCTCATTGTTGCTCAGGTTGTTCTTGAACTCCTGGCCTCAAGTGATCCTCCTGCCTTGGGTTTCCAAAGTGCTAGGATTACAGGTGTGAACCACTGCACCTGGCCCAAAACTTATCTTTTTAGTAAGTGTTCATTTGATAACTTTTCTTGCTAGACATGAGTATTTTGGGATGAATATCTTATATTTTGTTTTATCCTTAGGGAATTCAATAGTGCCTGACACTTTAAAAGTGATGAATTTATGTTTGTTTGTTAATAAATGAGATGAACTTTCAATGTTTCCTGGAAAACAAATTCTAGAATACAAGCAAATCTTCAGGAATAGTTGGTTCCTTGGTAGGCTCTAATATTTGCCAGTAATACTCATCAAGAGGGACACTCTGATGATGCTGCAGAACAAGGAAAGATAAGGGTGAGGGAAAAGAGGCTCCTAGGGTAAAATTTAAGGATACACTCCTTCTCAGGATAAAGCAAATGCCTCCTTAAATTTTATGACACAGAAGCTTCTTTTGCCTCATGATACTCCCAGCCCTCCATCTGAATGACATATACAAATGAAATTTTAGTTTAGAAATAAAATATTGGTCCTAATTGGAAAGTATGTTGGTTTTAAAGGAAATATGACCATGAGAAAAGATATTTTATTATTTAAAAAATGCATATTTCTGGATGCTTTAAAGATTTTCTTTTTATGATTGTTTTAAACACTTTGATTATGATATGCTTGAGTGTGGTTTCTTCATTTCTTTTGCTTTGGGTTTGTTAAGCTTTTCAATCTGTGAATTTACAGTTTTCACTAAATTTGGGAAAATTTTAGACTTTATTTTTTCAAATATTTTCCCCATCCTCTGTTCTTTCTCATCTTTTTTAGGGACTTTAATTACACATATATTAGGTTAATTGAAGTTGAACCACAGCTCACTGATACATCATTAATTATTTTCAGTCTTTTTTATCTTTGTGTTTCATTTTGGATAGTTTCTATTGTTATAACTTCAGGTTCTCTAATGTTTTCTTCCACAGTATTTAAGAAAATACACCAGATAGGAGTAATAATATTAGTTTCAGGTATTTATAGTTTTCACATATAGAAGTTTGATTTGGGTTGTTGGTATGTATTTTATGTCTATGCATAACATGGTCAGTTTTTCCTCTAGCTACCTTATATATGGAATGTAGTAATGATAACTATTTTAAAGTTCTTGTCTCCTAAATCTATCATCTGTGTCATTTTTTGGTTAGTTGTGATGATTGATTTTATTTCCCTATTTATGGTTTTTACTTTTCTGCTTATTTACATGCCTGCTAAGTTTTGTGTAGGTGCTAGACATTGTCATTTTAGTTTTTTGGGTGCTGTATATTTTTTGTATGCCTATAATTATACTTGAGCTTGGTTCTGGGACTCAGTTAAGTTTATTATAAACAGCTTGATCCTTTCTGAATGACATGGACATTTAAGCTGGTGGACAGAAAGAAAGGAAACATCAGGGAGCACAGTAGGAAAGAGAATTGTTCTGGAAGCCAAGGAGATGGTGTTAATAAATAGAAAAAGGATGCAGATCACATGCTGCTGAGAGTTCAAGTGGGATAAGAACTGACAACAAGCTATTGAATAATGTAATTTATTTTATGCAGAAAATATTCCATAGTCTTATGAACAGAAATCAGATTATAAAATGTTAAGGACTGAGTGAGAGGATGAAGTGAGACAGAGAGTAGATTCTTCTTCTTTTTCTTTTTTTAATCTCTCAGATGATTTTCCTCCCTATATTTTTCTCCTTTTCCTTTACAAATAGACTAATAGCCTTATTATGGGATAGACTCTATTTTAAAAACATATATTTTTTCCTATTCAGACTTATTCAGAGGATGAAATACCTTGATTTGTGGAGGTTGGCTGGTAACTACCAACTTTTATTTGATTGGGTATGCTTTTAGAGGTTGGAAAAATAGACATTATTATCTAGGTTTCAAACTATAGAGAAAAATTCTAAATAAATTTCTCATAGGTTTCAAACTATAGAGGAACATTCTGAATAAATTTCTCATTGTTACTGATTTAGAGTTACTGTGTGCAGAGTTTCCTAGTTCAGGTCCAAAATAGCAGCCTCAGTTCCTTTCTATAATGACACACTGTTTATTCAATCCTCATATGTAGCATCAGCATGTTAGTAGTGAAATAGGAGATTGGCAACAGCTAGAAAAGACCAAAACATTCCTTTATAGCTTTCCTTAACATATAAAATAAAACAAAATATAAAATATATAAATATGTTAGAAGTACTATAAGTGAAATCTCTAAAATTTCAGGGGGATTGAGCTGATGGTGTTTTCTTTTGATAAGGGAACAATAAAAGATTGAGTATTGTCTTGAGCATTGGGTAACCATATAATAGGTGCTTTATTGAAAAATTCTTTGGTAATAAATATCTTGTGAAATTAAATCTAAGGCAATGGATTTACCAGTGGTAGAAATAGTCCTGAAAGCATCATTAATAGGCTTGGCTTCCATCTCTTTTCTGTTACTAGCCATGTGATCTTAAGCAAATTGCTTATATTCTCTGATCCTCATTTTCCTTATTTATAAACTATGGTAAACGTTGACCTCCCAGTGTCATACGCTGCCATACAGAGTAAATGATGAACAAAAATGTGACAACCATGAAGTACTAGATGCAGTCATGGCATTTCAAGCATTAAATATCACTAGCCATCACTGAAACTCTTTGGGTTCTAATAGTTTTATTAACTTATTTTATCCTGAATAGCATTCAATTATTGATTTTCTCCCCTAAAATGATAGGCCAGAGTAATTTTAAGATAACAGTTCTACTTGAGGGAACTACTTGAGGGCAAAGCAGAGCTCTTCTGACATGTGATACTATAAAGGAACATATGGGGACAAATTTGAGGTTTTGGCCACATTCCTCAGATCCTAGTTATCAGTTACTTACAAGATAGAATGAAAGTCTTTGTACTTCATATGCTGTTGAGAGTAAACAGATATTAGTGGAATAGAGATGTTGATTGTCTTTGCTTTGTTGCCTGTGTACATCCTGTGGAGACAGGAGAAATGAGTAAGAAGGAAGTGGTAAAATTAGAGTGCTTTCCTGGCAAATGCTTTGTTCTTGGGCTGCATTTTGTAACGGATAGTGTTCACATTATACTAATTTTCCATTTTATAATGTGTACTTTTTAAGTCCCATTCATTCCTAGTACTTTGCAAAATTGCAAAAGAAGAATATTTACTCTACTAAAAATGTAAATGTAATGTACACTAAAAATGTAATGTAAAGATGTAAATTCACATATTGTAAGAAATTGAGAGCTTAATGTTAGAGCAAAACCGTAGGATCTCAAAATTTTATGAGGATATGTTTGGCTGAGAAAACACTGGGATCATATTTATAGAGCAGGCCTGTGTATGTTGATTTATGGTAAATAAAAAAGTAGATATTATTGTGGATGATATGAATGGTCTATTTTGTATTTAGGACTTTTCTGGGAAAAATGCCTACTTTACCAAGAAATATAAATTATGCCGTTGATCTGGCAGTGAAGTGCAACTGATTTTATTTTTTACGTGATAAGGGCAAAAGTGTCAGAAAAGCTTTTATAAGCCTATCATGGTATGTTAGAAGTCAGGAATAGTAGAATTTTACAAGTCAAATGAGATAGAGCCTTAATGTCAATATTTGTGTACTGATAAATATGAGTTGTGAAATTTGGCTCCAGTTGCCAGCTGCTTTAGTCTTACAATTTAAAATTATATTAGTAATGAAAACTAATGAACACAAAATTTCCATTTTTATAAAACAGTTCTACCCAACTTACACAGTTTTTGAGAAAAATAACTTTAAATAGTTTTGGCAACTGCTGATTAAATATTTGAATCTGGTTTTGTGCACATAGAGCACATTTTATTCATTACATTAACCACACAGTAAATAAATGAATACCACAGTCATTTACTTTGCTGAGTATAACTAAAAAGTTAAGTATTAAGTGTGCAATAAATATGTAGAAATGCAAAAGTAATAAGGAACATTATTGGAATACTATGCACAGAAGCATAGCATTCTCATATTTTATCATGTTTCTTGAAATTTCACTGAATAATCCTAATTTTATTTCTTGTATAATTACATAAAATATTTTGGTTTTAAATGTAATTGGATTCACTCCTTCATTTCCCAGAAATATTTGCTCATGTATTCCTTTAATTCCTAAGCCAAAATTTGTGTTTAATTGTCCTTGTTGATTAGAACGTTTTTTAATAATATTGAGAGAAGCTTTAATTAACTATCAGTAACTTCATATCTTTTTCCTTTAGACATTATTCTAGGTATTATTGAAAATTTGAAGATAAATAGCTAAATCATAATTTTAACCAATTATAAAAATATGTAACTCTCAGAGTTGTTCTTTTGCATGTTTTTTATATCTTTTCGTTAGGCACAGATTGAAAGGAATGAGAAGTATGCTTTTGATAGACATCTGGTTATGGATAGGTTCTTTTAGTCTGCCATTAGAACTGAAAAGTTAGGATTTCAGATGATGTTTTAAATGATAATTAAATTTCATGTTTTCTGCCTTCAATAAATTTATGTATATTTTCACATAAAATTTAAAATGGGAGAGGGCAAATTATTTGGAGGGAACAATGGAAGCTACATTTGCTGAATGCAAATAAAATAGATATAAAATTAAATGATATAAGCACAAATAATGTAAATCTAAAATTATACTGATGATGACAACATTTTCAATTGTTCTAAACAAATTTGTATGTAGTACTTTATCTCTGGGTAGGAACCATAGATGATGAACTTTCTTTTAGGCTTATGATGTAACTAAAAGACCTCTTAGAACCTCGATGCTTAGAGAAAAATATTAAAATGAGACACTTTCCTTATCTTTTCACTGGTAATCATCGCTAGAAGGTAACACAGTATCTGGTATGTAACTTCTCTGCAGTAACTGTAAAGAGCTGTGGTTTGGTAGGCTTTTATTTTAAACATCCATAATACTTTCAGGGAAGGGTGAAAGGAAAAAAGCTTCACTTTTGCTTTTCCTTTCAGGATGAGAGTTGGAAACTTTGGCCTAATATGAGGTCGATGATCCGAATATACTATATTTTAAAAATTATCCATGAAATGGAAATGGAAATAATTTAGTATGAAAAACTTTAATCAGGAATTGAGTTCTTAAGGCAAGAAGAAATTTACTTGGAGAAAGAGTGTTGAAGGGAGTAGTATCTCAAATAAAAATCAAAATCATAGCAAGAAGCTATGTGCAGTTTCTATTATATATCAACACATTTATTTCCTATATATATTTTTCAAAACTATTGGACAATATTTGCCCAGAGCAGAGGTGGATTTACCATAAAAGTAATGAATCTTAAGCTTTAGGGCATTAAGGCACTTGAGTGGGCCTTTTTACAGACTAACATGCTAGAAAAAAAGATGAAATTACCTTTCTTGTCATTATAGAAAATGACATTTGTAATAATTGATACTTACAAAAGTGGTCAGAGAGTATGCAGCCAAAAATATTTTTAAAAAATGTATTATGGTGATTTTCTGACAGATAAAAAATGTTATTTATTTAAATTTTTGTGATGTTTGTGGTATTTTTCAGCATTTTAAAATTTAAAATTTGTTGTGATTTCTCATTCTAAACAAATGTGTATTTTCGTACAAAATAATATGTTTATTAATGTTACCTTTTTTTCCTTAAAGAAAGGCCCCCATATTGTAAAACTTCAGGCCTCCCAAGCCCCTTAGCACAAAGTAGTCTCCAACGCTGTTAATTGATAGATTTGAGAATAAAGTAATTTTTAAAGTCAAATTCTCATAAAGGGTGAGTTACATTTTTTCAAATAGTTTAATTTATGTGGATTTTAGCTGTTGAATGAGCCATTTTAAGTTAATCTCTTATTTAGTTATGATATCACTATGAAACACACACCTCTATTAAGATAAACAATTTGTATACTATTTCTTCTACTATGGATTCATTGTTTTTCCAAAGGTGAGATTTTTGTTTTGCTAATTAGTGATAATATTTTCTGAGCTTTTACGCCAAGTTAAGTTTCTTTTCCTTTTTGTGCTATTTTATTTTTTCATTTAGTTGTTTGAATTTGTAAGAAATTTTCAGGAATTAAAAAACTTATTTTAGAAGCATAAAATATTTTCCTAAAATGTAGAGGACCTAGAGTCATTTAGAAAAGAGGAAGTTTTTTTTCTTATCAAGTTCCAAGTATAAGAATTCTTTGTCTATTTTGAACTTATAGCAACAATTTTGTAGACAATCTGTGACCTTCAAATGTTCTTTCTGTTGTTAATCAAAGAATTTCTAACCATAGCATTTCACCTGTTTCCCTTCTCATTTCTTTAAATAAAGTATTTATTGTCATTTGAAAGAAAACTCACCTGGTGGTGTACAATATTTAGGACCACTTTGCTAGGTGGGGAAAATTTATGCAGTATCCTAAAGGTATAGGTACACCACCTCCTCGTAGACTTTTTGGAGGCATTTCAATGTGGCCATTAATAGTTGGGGCTGGAACCAGACTGCCTGGGTTTAAGTCCTGGCCATTTGCTGGTGAATTTAAGCAGGTCATTTAACCTATTTTTTTCTTCCTCATCTGTAAGATGCCAATAACAACCATGCTCTTAGGGTTGATATATAAACAAGTGCTGAAGTGTGTGGCACATGGTAAATACACAATAGATATAAATTATTATTATGATGGTATAGGAATAATACATAATTTGGGGACCTTTGGTTCTTAAAAAAAGAAAGTACTTGGCCTCTTAGTCCATTGGGCTGCTCTAACAAAGTATCTTAGAGTCGGTAATTTATAAACAACAGAGATTTATCGCTCATAGTTCTGGAGGCCAGAAGTCCAAGATCAAGGTGCTGACAGATCTGGTGTCTGGCAAGGCCTTCTTCTTTGCGTAATAGATGGTGCTTGCTTGCTGTGTCCTCATATGGCTGAAGGAGCAGAAAAAGCTCCCTCAAGCCTCTTTTATTTAAAGAAGAAAGGCACTAATCCCATTCATGAGGGTAGAGTCCTTCTGATCTATTCATCTCCCTAAAGTCCCATCTGTTAATGCCACCACATTGGGGATTAGATTTCAATTTATGAATTCAGGAGGGATGCAAATATTCTGACCATAGCAGCCTCATGTCCCTCCACGAAGCTTTGGGTATTCTTGGAACCTTGATATCCACTCTGTGGATTTTTCCTCTGGTCATCAGCCAAACACAGAATACAAGATTTATCATATTAATATTCAGGGACCTTTAAAAAGCATGATTACATTATGAAAATGATTTATTGACTGTGGTGAACGTAATATTATTATGTCTTACAAGCTTGTGCAAAAGAAAATCACGGATAGGATTTGGATTGAGAGCTGATGTGACACTGTCAACTATTTTTAAACATCTCTGCTCTAGCATATTTTTTTGTAGAAGTTTCTGGAATAAAATCTTATTCTCTAATCCTGGGTCTATTCTAAATGTATTTCTGGAGTGTGGGGCAGGAATGTGTGCTAGGCTGGAGTGTGGCGGAGAGAGCCCTCAGTTCGGTGCAGGTTGGAGTGGGTGGCAGAAAAAGGACAAAGCAAACACCCTGGGTTCCTTGAGAATAGACTTCTCACAGAAGAAAGCGAAGCTCACACGAGTACTCGGCCTCTCCTCCCGGCGATGCCACTTGGAGAGGGAGCTCTGCCACTTGGAGAGGGAGCTCTGCCCGCCCTCCCGGGGCGAGTGCGGAGTGGAAGTCCCGGCTGGCCAAGGGGTGATTGGCCGGGGCCTGCGGGGCCTCTGGGCCTCGGCTTGTGGGCGACACGGAAGCAGTGCAGGAGGTCGAGCGTGACACTGGAGACTACCAGCGCGTTGAGGCGCCAGAAGAGACCCATACTACCAGATCTTTTGCATTCTTCTTCAAATTAGAAAAAGGCTAATGAATTTATGGATTAAATCAACTGTAAATTATTTGCTTCAACCCCTCCCAGTTTCTCTCTCAAAAAAAAAAAAAAAAAGTGTAGCTAGGTCGTTTATTCAAGGCAGATAACCAGAGAGCATTTTTTACTTGAAGAGACTCCCAAATGAGTTGCTGTTAATATTAGAAGTTAATTATCTTATGATTAGTTCTCTTAACCTTTGCAGACAAAATCTCAGTGCTGTCCACATTTCCTGGTGTTAGTGGGAGAATTTGCCTCTGTTGTGATCTTTTAGGTGAAGACGAATCTGAGATTGTTGGTCCGGAGAAGAGAGGGCTCCCATTCATCCCCAATAATGAGATTATGCTGCTAAGAAGAGGAAAATAAGGGATAAACATTAAACAGTAAATGAACTATCCTCCCCTAGCCCCCAGCAGATGGTGTTAATGAGGAACTGAGTAGGGATGAGGTACCACTGTCAGAATGTTAGGTAGTTAGCAAGGGATTCTGGGTCTTGTAGGGACGAAAGTGGGTGCTGTTGCCTGGGTGCAATTGCCCAACCTGGGTAGAAGGAGAGGAGTGGGCCCCAGGCCTGCATCTTGGTCCTGCCCCACCCTAATCCTCTCCCAAGTGACTGCCATACTTTGAGGGAGGAGAAAATACCCTACGAATCTGCCAATCATTATTTAGCCCACCAGCTGCAAAAGAATGCAGAGTACTCTCTAGCCCACAGAGAAAGCTGCTCACATACCACAGAGTCCAGAAATACCTAGAACAACTGGCATGCTTAGTAATGCAAATCCCAACTGTCCAAAGTGGTTCCACGGTGACATTTGAGTCACTAGGGAGGTCCCAATCTGGGTACTATAAAACAAGATGCAGACCATAACCAGGCCCTTTTGCGTCCTTCCTTTTGCTTTCTGTTGTGACAATGGGTCCGATCATCATCTGTGACATATGTATCACACCCTGTAAACCTGTATCTTATTCTTGCTCTATAATCCTATCTTTCTCTCCTCAATAAACCTCATTTTCATGCCTGCCTTTAAAAAAACAACTAAATGTATTTCTGCTTAGTTATATCAGACATTTTCTTAAGTTAAAGAGTTGTTTTTAAATTCTAGTATAAGAAGATAAATTATTTTGCAGTAGACAAAGACATGTGGACTGAGTTTGGGGGAATAAGGGATTTAGGGCCTAGCAGGTGGGTTTGGAGGAGAGGACAGGAGAGGCTGGAGGTTGAAGAGGTGGAGGAGTGAAGGTATTTGACTCATCTGGAGGGGTAAGAAAATAGAGGGGCTTCAGACTTTCTTGCTGATTTAAAGTTCAGGGTAGTAAGCAGCCTCTGTGCGTATCAAGAGAAAGTAGAGGAGATTTTTCTGATGCTTATCCAAGAAGAGTTTTATTTCTTCTGTGGTGGTGCTGCCACATGTGGTAACTGCCTCATAGAGTGGGGATGAAAACTAGCCAGGATTGTGTGGTAAGCCTGGCTAGTTTGGATTCCATTACTAAATGAGTACAAATAGTTTGTGTCCTAAAATTCTTCATGCACTGGTCAAAGAATGCATTTAAAACAAGTGACTGAACGTTTAACAATACAATATGGTTGATTCTCAAGATGCAGAAAAGAC
This sequence comes from Lepilemur ruficaudatus, assembly GCA_963574885.1. NCBI lineage: Eukaryota > Metazoa > Chordata > Mammalia > Primates > Lepilemuridae > Lepilemur > Lepilemur ruficaudatus. Next base: position 12,309 of record CAUYRT010077866.1, on the reverse strand, counting down.
TGTGTTTTCCAGATCCTGTCCTAAAGAGTAGTTTAATCCTTTGCTTGTAGAGAAACAACAGAGGAAAACCAGAAACTTCTGTTGGCAATTTCCCATAATAGTTCATTACAACTTTTCACCCTGCTATTTTGTGATGTATTTGTAGTTCCATATATACACGGTGGCACTTGGGGTGAGACAGGAAGGAAGAGGGGCATATGTATAAAAGTCAGTGTGAGATGGCTGGCAGGTATATGCTGAGGAAGAAAAATGCCATGTCACATGAAGAATTCTTACCCATTATACAGTGTGCTTTGACCCCCATTGTAAAGTGCTCTACTGTGTATTTTTTGCAGAAGTCTTCTACAGTGTAGAATCCACACTAAGAACATACAATGGCATACCTATTTTGTCCCTTCATATCTGGCTTGGGTTTGTACTTGGTATGATCTCTTATTTTAAGAACTAGCCTGAGACATCCAGACCCTTGCTGCTTCACCCCTGGAGAGAGAAAAACAAAGGAAATAGAATTGTACATTTAAGAAGGGAATTTAAAGAGACTATCTACTCCAGTTGTTTTCAAGCTGCTTTTTCGTCTTTTCTTCCCTCCTTTCCTTGCTCCCTCATGACCTCTCTGCCTGCCTTCTTTTTTAAAACCAGGAACCATTTCTTCTGTGAAAGTTTGTATGGAACCCCATAGGAAGACAAAGTCTACTCTAGTAGAAGCATGGATAAGGCAGTGCCCAGAATTCTTTCTGGTTGTGGTTCTAGGGAGAATAATTTAAAAATACTCAATTAATGATATTAAAAACAGACATCTAGACATTTAAATGACTTGCTATAGTTTCTAATTTTCACTCCTTTGGGGACAAGGTGAGCATGCTGAATTCTTCTGGTAATGGAGAAATTTTTGACATGGATTGCCAAATCTACACACTGAAGTTTTAAATTCTCTTCCATTTCTTACTTGCTTTTAAACTATTTAAATATTGACTATGATAGGAAAATTATATGGGTCACTTTTGTTTCCTACTTTTCTTTATAATTTAAGGTCATATCTATTTTATGTAGTCCTATTGTAACAACTGGGGAAAAAGTCTGGTAGATTTAAATCTATACATTGCTAGAAAGACTAAAAACTTCCTATTCTCTAAGACAAACGTTTATTCCACAATTGCAGTGTAAAAATATTTGGAAGCTTATAAATTAATGTCCCCCCAAATTAAAGAATTTACCAAACTCTTGAAAAAAATCCTAAATTTTAATAAATTTTAGCATTTCTTATATTAAAGCTATTTTCTATTTCTTTTCTATGCCCTAAAAAGAATATTTACCTAAAATTAGGGCATTTTATGTATATAGCAACATTACATTAGTGTAAAATACTTGCCTGTTCTAGAAAGTCCTTTTTCCTCTAGAGGGCAATGCTTCACTTTTATATCCCTTAACACAGACAGAAATGTTAAGAACAGTCTTCTTTCTTAAGAGACTAGAAGTGGGTCGCTCTGCTTATTCTCTCTCTTTTTAAAAATATATTGTATAGCTAAGGCATTTAATAAGACATGCTTTTAACCAGCAAAAATCCAAGATAATTAGAACTTCCATAACCTAATATTTGATTTGTATTTTTAGGGAAGATTTCTTTGGCTTTTCTTCTTTATTTTCTAAGAAAGCATAGAAAGTGCTTGACTTACGCTCTAAATTAGTTATAATTGAATTTTCTGAAAGGTAAAGTTTCTTTCCCCTGTGAAACCATTTGACTTAAACTTCTAGATTTGTCACTTGACTTTCTAAAAAACAAAACAAAACAACCCCCAAAAGCCAACTAAAACAAGAACCAAAAAACCCAGTTTTTCCTCTTTGGTTCTAATTTTCTTTCTTTCTTTCTTTTTTTAAGACAGAGTCTTGCTCTGTTGCCTGGGCTAGAGTGCCATGGCATCAGCCTAGCTCACAGCAACCTCAAGCTCCTGGGCTCAAGCAATCCTCCTGCCTCGGCCTCCCAGAGTGCTAGGATTACAGGCGTGAACCACCATGCCCAGCCGGTTCTAATTTTTTATTTGTGTTTTTCAGGCTGTTTTAAAATTTAGACTATTCACCTTCTGCCACAGACTTCTTTTTTTTGTAGTAGTTCCACAAAACAGATGTGTTTATTATGAAAATGAAAGCCTTCTCCATCCCCTTCAGCCCACTGTCATCCCATCCTTCTTAAAAGCAAAATCAAAATATGCTAATGTGGTAGGTAGAATTTGAGGGTATCCCCAAGATTTCTGGCAACTGGTGTACATGCACACCTTCACCCAATTATTCTGTAAAGCACTAACCTAGGTACTGCTGTGAAGGGATTTTGCAGATGAATTAAGATCTCAAACAGTTAACCTTAAAATAGGGATATTATCTGAGTAAGTCTGACTTATTACATGAGCTCCTTTCAATCTGTGTCTAGAGATTAGAGACAAAAGTCAGACAGATTTGAAACGTGTGAGGGATTCAATTCACGAGAGGTTCTCCATTTGTGGTTTTGAGATGGAAGGGAGACGTGGGGCATGGACATGAGAGTGGCCTCTAGTGGCTGAGAGTGGTCCCCAGCTGAGCATTCTTTTCATATATTTGCTGGCCATAAGTCTATCTTCTTTTGCAAAGTATCTGTTCATGTCCTTTGCTCACTTTTTATTGGGGTGAGTGAGATATCACTTAACTTCAGTGAGAATGGCTTTTTTCAAAAAGTCCCAAAAGAACAAATGTTGGCATGGATGCAAAGAGATAGGAACACTTGTACACTGCTGGTGGGACTGCAAACTAGTACAACATTTATGGAAAGTAATATGGAGATATCTCAAATAGCTACAAGGAAAACTACCATTTGATCCAGCATTCCCACTACTGGGCATCTACCCAAAAGAACAAAAGACATTCTATAAAAAAGACATCTGCACCTGAATGTTTATAGCAGCACAATTCACAATTGCAAAGATGTGGAAACAATCCAAATGCCCATCAATACATGAGAGGATTAATAAAATGTGGTATATGTATACCATGGAGTACTACTCAGCCATAAAAAATGGTGAACTACCTATTGTATTATCCTAGATGGAGCTGTAGCCCATTCTTCTAAGTCAAGTATCACAAGAATGGAAAAACAAATACCACACATACTCACCATTAAATTGGTACTAATCGATCAACACTAATGTACACATATGGAAAATAACATTCATAGAGTATCAGGCAGATGGGAGGGGCAGGAGAGGATGCGTAAATTCACACCTGATTGATGTGGTGCCCACTATCTGGGGGATGGGCAGGCTTGTAGCTCTGACTCAGGCGGTGCAAAGGCAATTTATGTAACCAAAGCGTTTGTACCCCTGTAATACTCTGAAATTAAAAATAAATAAAATAAATCCTGCAAAATAAATAAATAATAAAATAAAATAAAATCCTTTGCGGTGGGAAAAAGATATTAGGAAAACACCTTGTTTTGAATAGGAAGATATATTTGAACCTGTTAATTTTGAGGCACTGGCAGGACTCAAAGATGTTCTATAAATGGTATTGGAGGCCCCCAGAAATGGATCTAGATCAGGTCTATAAGCAGGCTTCTGAGGAATATTATATCTTGTTTCTTCTAATCTCACAGTGAATATTCAGAAATTTGCTGGGGTTGTTTTACACCAGCCACTGGCCTGAAGTGCAAGAATCAGGCAAGGCTCTGTGTGAGTGATGAAGGTAGAAAGGCTGAGCTTCTCTCCTTAGTAGATTTTTTTTTTTCGTGAGGACTTGAGGTCATAGGAAGCCTGTGTCTTCATCTGGGAATATGCTGTATCGTTTCTTGTTTTGTTTAGCTGTTTCTGTAAGTTTTAATACTCTTTGTTGATTGAAAGATTTTATATTTGTTAACTTTGCCAATTAGCATATTTTAATCAGCATCTCACAATGCCATGTGACAAGCATGATAGGCTTGATGATAGGCCAGCATGGGATTTATTCATTCAACAAACACTTCTGACCATCAACATGATACCTGTTGCAAGAAAGCATACTTTTTTACACTGTCTCTAAAATAAAATTAAAAAAACACAACAAAGAAAGCACACTTTTTAGTAGGTGAAATTATAAGAATGTGTGAATTGACCATGGAAATAGAAAAAGAACATGAGGGAAAATCAGCCCCATGGGATGACTTCAGTTGAGGAGTGGTATGAAATGTCTCAGAAGAACTGTTTATAAAAACAGGAAAATATCTAGGATTGTAGAGAGCTACCCAACTAAGAGAATAGACATCATGAAATGCCAGCCAAAGAACAATTGAGAAAAGGATTTGGTAAGAAGGTCAGTGATGTTTTCAAGACAAAGCCTTCTTGTATAGCGAGAATGAGAGGGATGGTAGGAGTTGCAGCCAGTATATTTTCAGATGAACAGGGATTGTAATTAGGAAGAAAAGTTTCAGTTTGACCTTTCACAAAATTTGTCACCATCCTAAATTGCTTCTACAGCGTAACACACTCATTTGTTCTGACAGCTTACCAAACATTTTGAACTATACTTAGATTTCAATAAGCTTATATTTTAAATAATATTTAATGATCAAATTGTGATTAAGCCCAAAACTGCAGTTGTGCTTTTCAGTGTTACCTCAAAAGTCAATGCTTGGGTAAGCAGAGAGAACATAGGAATCCTTATAGTCTGAATCCATGTCTAATTTTTTTGGCTCCAAGCCTTATTCAAATCCATTTCCAGGACCTTGAGGCTAAACATTTAATCCATGTTTATTCCCTTGAATAAGTAGCAGTATAAATTTTATGGTAGAATCAGTTCAGATGGAAAGTAACAGAGCCAGGTATGGGATTACTACCCAGAGAATGGTGAGCTAGGTCTGCAGGGAGAAAAGACCATGTGTGGAGACTTTCCCGTGGTGGAGATGGCTTTCTCCCACTGAGGATAATGCTGTAGGACCTGGTTACGTGTGTCTTTAAAAAAAAATGAGAGCAGGTTAATTCTTCCTGGAGATTATTTTAAAAAAATAATGTCTGATTTTATTTTACTGTAAAATATTTTCAATGGAATTCTTCTCTTTCTTTTAATTTTTACGTTTCAGTTCTAGTCATTCATTTCACAATTATTTGTGGAATTCATTCGCTGCATGCTTGGTGAACAACAAATGAAATCTCTGCCAGAATGGAGCTTACAGTCTAACAGGGAAGACAAATAATAAGAATATAATAACGTTATATTAATACAACATGGTTATTTTAATATTTAATTAATTACTTTATTATAATATATGGTATAATAAATAAGCAAACAACATAATCTGTTGGAAGGTAATAAGTACTATTGTCCTCTTTGGTCACAAACAGGTGCACTTTATATTTTCTTGGTATAAAACTTATTTTGGATGACTATGTCAGCAAACAAACTATAAAGCTGTAACAACCAATTTTATAATCATGAGCAATTAAAACTTTGCGATGCTCTTCAATGTTTATACTTGCTCCCTACAAGCAATTGATTTTCAACTTTATTGACTGTCCTCCAAATAATGTAGCTAGCATCCATTATCTTGTCTTTTTAAATCACCAAGCTTTTGCCCAACCTACTGGTTAACCTGAACTTCTGTTCCATATGATCTTTGAACATTCATTTCTGCTGGAAGGCTCAGGGCACTTTTGAACATTCTCCAGGGCACAACTCATCCTTCACCTGACAAGAGATGAGGTGGATAAAGTGCCTTTGTTTTTCCTGGAATCATGGTACAGCAAAGCCTTTACTATTCTGCCCCAAGAGAAAACTGGTGCCCATTGCAACAGGGGAAGGAAGATGAAACAGGTACAGTTTTATGCAAGTCTCATATTTCTTTTTCTTTCTACAGAGTTTATGTATGTTTGCTATTTTGAAACATTACTATTAGATAAAATTAAAAACCTGATTCTTAGTGTCTTGATTGGGGGAAAAAATGTATGCAGTCTTAATCACTCAATTCCTTAAAGCCAAAACCTTTGGAGACAGATGTATCTCAGAATTCAGTGTTTTTCAGCTTTTGTAAGGGTAATACGGTAATTACCTATACTAGATATTTGTTTTGCAATGCTCTTCATTTAAAATGTCTAAGTCCAATTCTTATGCTTTAAGACTATTATTGGTGGTTTATTTATTTACTTGGGTTTATAATTTTAAAATGCATATTTTAGTAAATTTTATTACTGAGCCAAGAGTTTTTATATCTTCTAAAAAATACTGGAAGACAACTTAGCATTGCTGGAATGTGTAAAACATTAATTTTTTTAAAATATAGTACATATTATATTTTTATAAATATATTAGTTTGTCTATAAATATTCTAGAAGACTTAGCTATTTTAAGTATAACAAATAAGTTGAGTGGGTGAAGTAGGAAAAATGAATGACTAATTTAATAGTTACCTACTTTATTTATTAAAGAATGCATATTGTTTTGGGGAACAATCAAAAATGATTATTTTGTCCATGGTTCAATTGTGCTTAATAAAAAGGGTACATTTCTTACTCTTTAGAGTTTGTGCAGTTAAAAATAAAAAATCGTGTGCAAACAACTTTTGGGAGCACTAGTAAAGTTTTAAATTGGAAGACAAGAAAGATATGTTCTTATTTACTTAGTTTCTGGGGCCTTGTCTTGGATGTCATACTAGGTAATTCTAATCGCTGAATGTTTGTGTTTGCTAATGAACATTTAGCCTTTAAAGTGAGGTTTGTCTCTCATCTTCAGTGAAGTTCCCAGATGTTGCCTTATCATAAAAGTTGGTATCTATGAAAAGTTTTCAGAAAATATATCTCCTCTACAAAGTCTTCTATTTTCCTTAAAACAACTCAACCAAATAATGTGACCTATCAAACTGTTTCATTTTAATTCAGGAACACAGGAGGAATGCTGCTCTGGAGGATGCTAGCATATACCAAGTATTTTCTCGTTCTTTGCCAAGTGCACAGTTCATTGTTCGGTCACCTGTGTCTGTCGGTTTAGCACATGGAAGGCAATTCTCAGCATCCCCCATTCTTCTCTAAAACTTACACGGAGGCTTCAAACATTGTCTGGCTCATTATTTCCCAAGAAAGGTTAAGACCTTTACTGTCAGACCGGAACCCTTCGCTAATTAGAGTCCTTGCTTTGTCACTGAACGTGTCAGGTCTGCGAGCCTTCCCGCTGTGATTGGGGGCACCGTTGCTCACTCGCGTAAGGGTCCAGGGACCGCAGATCTCCAGGGAACGCTGCCTACTGTTTTCTGTGTGACAAATTTTTAGCTGACTAAAATCCCAACTCCCCTTTAACAGGCTTTGAATAGCATTGGAGGAGATATTCACCTATTCACCAAGATTTTGCTTAATACTGCCCTGTTTATACTCTTCAGTTTTGGTGAAGTTGAGTCCACACAAGAATGATAAAAGCAATATTTCAAATGTCGAAAAAATATTAAATTTTCCCACCATTTAAAAAAATGAATGTGTCAGTTTATCTGTTACATAGTATTTAATTTCATTTTTGGTTAAAAAAACTTGCTTCTTTTTGATCAGGTTAAAAAAAGTGTGTTCTTTTTGATGTAATCTATAAGGATAACTCGATTAGTTTAAACCATTAAAACTGTATCATATTATTACATTAGTTCCATTGATTTTATTCTTTGTTTCAGGAAATATATAATTTATACTTCGTTTTTCAGTTGATAAGGTTTTACCAGCTACAAGAGTAGAAAGATTGAATGGACGAGCAGGTTTCCTGTCCTTGAATTGTCGAAGGCTGCTTTTGGGAGTAAGTTAGCGTCACCCTTCCTATTCAAAGGAGTGTTCCTTTGTCTTCCGTTTGATCATTGCATCCCTCTTCCACCTCCAGCTTTCCTTGGTTAGAGCAGAGAGAGAGCTGGTCCAAATGATGCAAGTTTCTTGGAGTTTGATTTCATTTTGGATTAATTTACTTCTTGGAGAAGATTTTCTATCATGGATATAGACCATAATTATATATTCAGCTAGTTTAATTCATAGGTTAATTTTAGATGTAAGGGTAGCCTCACAAGCGTAGTGTACTTTTCTTTTTGAAGGAAAATACGTTATAAACGTTAAAAAAGAGTTATATTAAATGTCAGAATTATTGAAGGCCAGAGGAAAAAATTTTCTGTTTCACCAAGAAAGATTTTTAACATGCTTCCTTCTGAAAAAAAAAATAGAAAGAGAAGAAAAAGAAAAAAGAGAAAAAAGCCAATAAGCTATAGTAAATGGTTTATAGAAATTGCTAAAATTATAAAAAAGTAATATACTTATTGATTAACTAAAGAACTTTTAAATTTTTTTGTGTTGATACTTCTTTAAAGACTGCTGTATTAAAGATTCAGGTGACTCCTTTTTTTTTTCAAGTATAAAATAAGTAACAAACTAACAGATTATTAAAGATTTTTATATATATATGTCCCTTTGGGAAAAGAATAAATCATTAGATTTCCTTACTGGACTCTGAGTTTCTACACTTCTTTTTATATTTTTATTTACTAAGACTCAGTTTTACCAAATATGTATATTTGGCATATATACACATATACTTTTTTGGGAGGAAGGAGATTTCTTTTTGAGTCCTCCCTCCCCCTGCCCCGATTTTAAAGAAGTAAATGTTATTATAGAAATTTTAGGAAAAAAAAGGAACGCTTATACACTGTTGCTGGGACTATAAATTGGTACAATCTCTATGGAAAACAGTATGGAGATTCCTCATAGAAATAAACGTAGACCTACCATTTGATCCAGCAATCCCACTGCTGGGTATCTACTCAAACAAAAAGAAGTAATTTTATAAAAACGACACCTGTGCTCCAATATTTACCACAGCACAGTGCACAATTGCAAATATGTGGAACCAACCTAAATGCCCATCAGTTCATGAGTGGATAAAGAAAATGTGGTACGCACACACGCGCGCGCGCACGCACACACACACACACACACTGTGGAGTATTATTCAGCAATAAAAAGAAATGAAATAATGTTGTTGGCAGCAACTTGGGTGGAACTGGAGACCATTATCCTAAGTGAAGTATCTCAGAAATGGAAAACCAAGCACCATATGTTCTCACTAATAAGTGGGAGCCAAAAGATGGGTACACATGGGCGCAAAGAGATGTACAGGTCATTGGAAACCAAGAAGGGAGGAGGCTAGGAAGATAGGTGTGAGATAAAACTTACCTATTAGATACTATTCTGGTGACGGGCACACCAAAAGCCCTGACTTAAGCATTGTACTTCACCAAGAAAGATTTTTAGCATGCTTGCTTCTGGAAAAAAAAATGAAGAAAGAGAAGAAAAATAAAAAAGCTAGCAAACTGTAGTAAATGGCTTACAGAAAGCTCTAAAATTATAAAAAAGTGATATAATTTTATTATACATACTAATATACTAAGATATCCATGTAACAGAAACATTTGTACCCCCTTAATATTTTGAAATGAAATAAAATAAGAAGAAAAGAAAAAAGGAAAAAAATGCCACCAGGAACCCAACACACTAAGGCAACCAATAGATATTGATTAATTTTCAAATTTGTTTTTGAGGAAGCTTTATGAATAGCTGTTTCATATTTCTAGCTAATTAATCATTAAGGTTTTAATGTTTAAAAAATCTATATGAGATTTACATATATATTTATTTAGTTACATGGCCAATCTATCCATCTTTTAATATTATGCATTGGTTTTATAGTGACAAAGCCTATTGTGTGATTTATATTGACTGCTATCATATAGTAGACTGTTAGTGATTATTTTTTAAATTCTTCATTGCTTTTGAATTTTTTGATTTATTTTAAATTACACAAGTAATACGTGAACATAATCCAGGAAAAGATTCAGACAGTTTTTTAAAATAATTTTATTTGGCTTTATTGACAAATATTCATAACTGAAGATGATTAAGAAAAATACACACAAAAGTGCAAAAGGAACACAGTAAGTTTTTAATGGAAACAGGATATAATATAAAATTAGAAAAGAAGTAGGTGAGGGGAATAATTCTCAAAAATACATGCCATAGAGTGCTTTAAAGATTTTATATAATTTAATGGCCGGGTGTGGTGGCTCACGCCTGTAATCCTAGCACTCTGGGAGGCCGAGGCAGGCGGATCGCACGAGAGGAGTTCGAAACCAGCCTGAGCAAGAGTGAGACCCCGTCTCTACTAAAAATAGAAATTAATTGGCCAACTAAAAATATATAGAATAAGTTAGCCAGGCATAGTGGTGCATGCCTGTAGTCCCAGTTACTCAGGAGGCTTAGGCAGGAGAATCGCCTGAGCCCAGGAGTTTGAGGTTGCTGTGAGCTAGGCTGATGCCACGGCACTCTAGCCTGGGCAACAGAGTGAGACTCTGTCTCAAAAAAAAAAACCAAAAACAAACCTGAATACATAGGCCTTTACTGTGCTCTCCATAAGAAATTTGAATCAGAAATTTATTAAAGAACAAATGTATTAGCTTTCATAGACCTACATTTTTGTTTTTATAAAGGAAGAAATTTTTTAATCAAGAAGTTTGCATAATATCCCTTATGGTCCTATCTGTATATAGTTTACTTAAGAGGGCTACTGATTTATATTTCAAAATTATTTTTGGATAATAGCAAATGCTTTCATTAATTATTGTTTCTTTGAAGTGTTCAGATTTATTGACTTACAGTTTTCCTATTCTCTGAAATAAAATTAATTTGTTATGTTTAATCGTTTTCTCATAGCTTATCTTATAGTGGGCCTTAGAAACATTATAAAAGATGACAAATATTTGCTCTTTTATCCCTTTTATACTTTATCCTGCTTGGCCCTCCCGTTTCTTCCCTGCAAAGAGATATATTCCATGCATACTATGAAGTGCCCACACTTTAGAATAACAGAGACCTGGATATAAATCCTAGTTCTAGTGTTTTTGAACTGTGTCACAGAAGGCAAATTTTAAAGGTCTAATCCTTAGTTTTCTCATCTACAAAATGGAATAATAGTTGTACCATCCTCACAGGGCTTTTTTTTAAAGGATTAAATTAGTTAAAAGCATGTCAATAATTTAACACAGGGCCTGGCGCATAGTAATACACTCAATGCTCTTAACTATTATTTTTTGTATTTTGTCAGTGTAATTATTATTGTTGCTTATCTATGGTTATAATTTATTCTGAGATCAAGTTCCTAGATTAAATTTGGTTTGGTTTACTGAAGTTGGTAATCTCAACTCCTTTGACCCTGGTCTGAACCATCCATTTTCCTTAGCCCTTTTTTCTAACTCACCAGAGAATGAGCCCAGGTGATCACACTCCATGCCTATCACCTCAGCAGAGCAGGCTTCCAGAATATACTGAAGAAATAAAGTAAGGAGCCCAGCTTCTAGAATCAGAACACTTGGGTTCAAATCCTGTTCTACCTCTTGTTAGTGAGATTACCTTAGGTAAATTACTTAACCCCCTGGGCCTCACTTCTCTTATCTGTCAAATGGGATTAATAATATGTATCTTCATATAGATGTTATGAAGATTAAATGAGTTAAAAGTGTGTAGAACAGTGTCTGGAACAGAGTACATGCTCAATAAATGTCAGCTACTAGTGTAGCTGTTGCTGTTTTTATTTAATTCTCCAAGGCTTTGTTTTTAACGATGTTAATTTGTAAAATAATAACCTCTTAGTTAGATTTCTCAGACTATATGTATCACCCAGTCAGTGGAGTTGAATCCAGTTCAAGAAACAATTATTAAATGCCTATATATATTACGTGCCATGAGGGGGCATTTATCAAAAAGATATATTCCCTGCTCTCCAGGAGTTCATAAACTGGTAGGAGAGATATGTTCAGGGGGTAACTATTATGCAGGGCAAAAATATTACTATCCTTTTTATAACACGTAAAAGGTAGCTTACAGGAGGTCTAGAGTAATTCTGAATGCTGGGGGGTGAGTTGGAAGTTCAGATGAAGAGGGCAGAAAGTTCATGGTACTTGAGGAAGAGTAACTGGACAACTTTGATGGGGATGACTTAGAATGAGAGAGACACAGCACAGGTAAGGACACACCAGGGAGCTACCACTGTAGCAGGGGAAAGTGGGGTGAGGTAAAACTGGTAAGAGAGGACCGTGAGGAGGTGGAGTTGAAGTTGGCTCAAACATTTTGGTACTAGTTCTGGAAAGGTTAGTGATACCATTAAAAAGGGTATGGGAAGCAGATTAGGGTTTGTTTTTTTTTTTTTGAGACAGAGTCTCGCTCTGTTGCCTGGGCTAGAGTGAGTGCCATGGCATCAGCCTAGCTCACAGCAACCTCAAACTCCTGGGCTCAAGCAGTCCTGCCTCAGCCTCCC
>CAUYRT010077862.1:0-13737 GCA_963574885.1 Lepilemur ruficaudatus | reverse complement strand
CTGCTGCCCGGGCTAGAGTGAGTGCCGTGGCGTCAGCCTAGCTCACAGCAACCTCAGACTCCTGGGCTCAAGCGATCCTCCTGCCTCAGCCTCCCGAGTAGCTGGGACTACAGGCATGCGCCACCATGCCCGGCTAATTTCTTCTATATATTTTTAGTTGTCCAGCTAATTTCTATTTTTTAGTAGGGACGGGGTCTCGCTCTTGCTCAGGCTGGTCTCGAACTCCTGACCTTGAGCGATCCACCTGCCTCGGCCTCTCAGAGTGCTGGGATTACAGGCGTGAGCCACCGCACCCAGCCTGAAATTCTTAACAAGATTTATCATTTTTACTTAACAGACATCATTTCCCCCCACATTTGCTCATGTGTTCACTCAAAGGGGCTACTAGATCTACATCCTAACCACACACTGTTTTGTTCTTACTGTTTATTTAAACCATGGGGCCATTTATTAATCAATCTTTGACTATATCTGAGTTTCATTTCTAATTTCTCATCTCACGTAACTGCAGTTTATGGCACTAAATGTAATTTCCATGTCAAAGCACAGCAATTAAAATATATTTACTTTGATATTCGCATTTCGTGTAGGTGGTATCACTGGGCTATTCTCAAAGGTACTTGTGGGTGAATTTTCACAAACAATTGAAAAAATCCAACGGAAAATCTTTCTCTGTGCAGCTACACACAAAGCATGCTCACCTTTCGATTGCTTCTACATGCTAGCATGGAGGCACACGGGGAAGTGATTGACGATCCTGCCAAAGTCTCTCTGAGTCTGCAGGATACAGATGATACCTTTAAAATTGGCAAAAACCTAATTAATCTTGCATGAGACGCAAACCTTGTCTCCTTAACCTGGCAACAGCATGTAACAGTAGGAAACCCACAATTTTTGTGATAAGGGAATCCAAGCGTGAAGGATGCGTATAAAAATATTCAAACAACAATAAAATTACTTTTCTCTATGCCATAAAAAAGAACGGAAATCATACCCTGTCATTCTCGGAGGTGTTTTCGAAGCGCTGCGCAGCAGGCTTTTTAAGTACTGCAGTCGATCATAAAAATCACAGATCGAGTTAAGAAGCATTGTATGTGTTTGTCTTTTTAAGTTGTTTCCTTTATCAACTTGACACATAAAGCCCATGGTGCTCAAATTGATGTTTACTTGAACTGCTGCTGAGCAATCCTTCTTCTGCCCTGTGGGGAATCAGGAACATCTTTTAAAACTTCTTGAGAAACTAATGTGCCTCCTCTAGTTTAAATCATGACCCTTGGCTTTAGTCATGCGATCAGGGAAGGATGTATATTTTTTTAATGGTAAAAGCATGACACTCACACATACATAAAATAGATATACGTTAATGACTTTGTTTAAATTATCAATTAATGAGGGAAATATTGAAGCATTGCAATTGGTTCTGAGGAGAATTCATAAAGCCCCACATATCTTGGGCACTCAGGAATGCTGAACTGAATCTACAAATATACGCAAAATCGATAAATATCCACAAGGAAGAGTCAATTGTTTTGCACTGTACAGAGTTTATTTGCTATCTACAAATAAACACAAATGATTTTTTGCTACAAAATCATTTACAATATGATCATTTCTTTACAATTTGGTATATTTGCAAAATAGCTCAGAGAAAACGAAAGTCGAAGATAGAAGACAACTATCTTTTACGTCCATTTCAAAACTGTTCACAAATTTTCCTGATTTCATGAAATGCACAAAGGAAACACTCAGGAACAATTTACGTCATGGTTAACAAAAACATTAGGTGCCGTGTGTATTTCCAAGCAACTGCAGAACAAACACAACAGTTAAAGGACTCATTTTACAGACTACCAGTATAACCTGTGTCTGCTGCAACCTACACAGACAGTTTAGGACAGAGGACATTCATAAAACTTAATTCCATTCTCGCTGGGGATAAGTGGTATCTCACTGTGGTTCTTATTTGCATTTCCCGATGATTAGAGATGGTGAGCATTTTGTCACATGTTTCTCGGCTTCTTTTGAAAAGTTTCTGTTCCTGTCTTTTGTTCACTTTCTAAGGGAGTTGTTTGATTTTTTCTCGCTGATGTTCCCGAGTTCTATGTAGATTCTAGTCATCAGCCCTTTATCGGATGTGTAGCACGCAAATATTTTCGCCCATTCTGTAGGTTGTCTGTTTGCTCTCGTGATAGTTTCCTTGGCTGTGCAGAAGCTTTTTAATATGATCAGGTCCCATTTATTTATTTTTGTTGTTGCTGTGATTGCTTTTGGGGGTCTTCCTCATAAATTCTTTCCCTAGACTGCTGTCTATAAAAGTTTTCCAACAGAGAAAAAGAACACTCATACACTGCTGGTGGGACTGCAAACTAGTGCAACCTCTGTGGAAAGTAAGATGGAGTCACCTCAAAGAGCTAAAAGTAAAACAACCATTTGACCCAGCAATTCCACTACTGGGTATCTACCCCCAAAAAGCAAAAGACATTCTATAAAAAAGACATCTGCACTTGAATGTTTATAGCAGCACAATTCACAATTGCAAAGATGTGGAGACAACCCAAATGCCCATAAATACATGAGTGGATTAATAAAGTGTGGTAAATGTATACCATGGAGTTCTATTCAGCCACAAAAACAATGGTGATCTAGCACCTCTTGTATTATCCTGGATAGAGCTGGAACCCATTCTACTAAGTGAAGTATCCCAAGAATGGACAAACAAGCACCACATGTACTCAACATCAAATTGGTTTTAACTGATCAACACTTAAGTGCACACATAGTAGTAACATTCATCCGGTGTCAGGCAGATGGGGGGAGGAAGGGACAAGTATATACACACCTGATGGGTGCAGAGCTCACCGTCCGGGGGATGGACACGCTTGAAGCTCTGGCTTGGGTGGGGTAAAGGCAATATACGTAACCTAAACATTCGTACCCTTGTAATATGCTGAAATTGAAAAAAAAAAGTAAATGCCATTGTTTGAATTTGGTCACAGCTGCAACTGAAATTTTTCCATTGAATAATTTATCAACAATTATTTAGCAAGAATATGGATGAAGGCTTAATATCTTTGTTTTCTGAAAGTTTTCAATAAACTTATACAGTAACTAGAGAACCTGAAGCAAATCCTGTGACAAATTACATATTTAGGGGAAAAATAGTTAAAAACCATTTAAACGGTTTCCGTGTGCACCCACACAGACTTCAGGATGAGCTCCCCAGCCATTTCTGCTTCCTGTCTTGCTCTCTCTCTCTCTCTCTCTCTCACACACACACACACACACACACACACAGTCTGACTGATGGCCATCAATTAGTCTATTTTTATTAATGGTTGATTTGGGACCCTATTTATTGAAAAAGTCACTCCTATTATTCTAGCCCTATTTTGTCTTTTCATCTATTCTTGATCTATTTCCCACCCTTCTTACTCTGCCCTCTCCCCTAAGAGTGGGACCTGGGTTACAACTAAAGACCTGGTTTCTGTGCCGTCTGACTTCCGATTCGATTTCCAACGGGACACCACAGTGAGATACTGGAGGGGGACAAAGAGAGTTCAAAGAGTTGTTGCTCTAGCTCTCTTCCTGGGGAGCACACAAAGCTTCCCGTGTCTCTGGACCAGAGGCCGCTGTCCCTCTCTACAAGGCAATCTTCTCTGCAAGTCCCTCCCTGCGTTGTGTCGGGCACCTGCCTCTTCCTTGGCCGACTTCAGGGCCTTGCAGTGGGACCGCTGCTCAGCTGTACAGCCATTACATCATTATAAACATGCACAGTACTGATGAATTCCTGGAATATGTTTAATTTGGGTGACTTTAAATATTTCCACTTCTACCCCTTCCTTTCTTCACTTTCTTGTATTCCCATTATATATAGGTTTACCTTTTGTAGTTTCCCACATTTTTGGCTATTCTGTTCTTTTGTTTTGTTCTGTTTTTGTTTTCACTTTGCTTTCCAATTTGGAGGTTTCTATTGAGATTTCCAGGAGCTCAGCTACTCTTTCCTCAGCTGTGTCCAGAATACTAACGAGCCCACAAAGGCACCCTTCATCTCTGCTACAGCGTTTCTGGTCTCTAGCATTTCTTTTTGATTTTTTCCTTGGGATTTCCATCTCTCTGCTTACATTGCCCATCTGTTCTGGCATTCTCTCTGCTTTACCTGCTACAGCTTTTACCATATTAACCACAGTTCTTTAAATTCCTAGTCCAGTAATTCCCACACCCCGGCCACGTCTGGTTCGGACGCTTGCTCTTCATCTTCAAACTGTGTTTTCTGCCTTTTATTATGCTTTGTAATTTTTTTCTAGATAGCTGGACGTGAGGTAATGAGTAAAAGGAATTGCTCTAAATAGGTCATCAGTACCGTGGTGGTAAGGTGTGGAGGAAAGTGTGCATTCTACAGGCCTCTGATTAGCTCTGCCTTTCAGTAAGTCTGTGCCTGTGAACTTTGTAAGCCAGCCCCCACCGCACTTCGGTGGGATAGGATGGCTAGAGCAAGCAGGCATTGGGTATCTCTCTTTTTGCAAGGTGTTTAGGCTCTGATAAATCCCCAACTGTTTAGGACATGGTAAAATAGTTTTTCTTGAATGCAGTTACTTTTCCCCTGCCTTTGCCAGAATATGAGGGGATTTTCCTCTGATACTCACTGTGAGAACCTGGGTAAGCTACTGGAGATAAAACTCACAAAGGTGTGGGATCCCCTCCTGACGGGTCCTCCTGGAGTTTCTAGCTCTCAGACTTGTCTGAGCCTACCCTGAGCCTCCAGCCACCTACCAACTGCAGTTCAGGCTTTCCCACCCCCAGCACTGCTTCCCATGGAGGCTTTTGGTCATTTTTTTTTTTTTTTTTTCGCTTTCTCTTGCAGAGAGTCTCTTGCAGAAAGTCTCTTGTGACTTTCTGTGTCCACCTGTCTGTCTCTTTTAAGGGCAGTGATTTGCTCTGTGGCCCTACTTCTCTGACCGATCTAAGAAGGGCTGCTGATTTTTCAGTTTGTTTGGCTTTTTGTGTGTTAGGATGAAGTGTTAACTTCCAAGTGCCTTGCATGCTAAACTGAAATCCTGAAATCCCACTGGTGATTTTTACCGTGACTGTTCTTTCCATATTCACGGTTTAATACCATCAACTACAAAAACAGGCAGCACTGGAGCCAACAGCTGTGTTTCAGTGTCTGCACGTGTTCCTTAAAGATAATTAATTTTTCAGATTTATTTCACGCCAAGTGTCTTTTTGTTACATTTCAATAACTAGTGAAATTAAGTTTTGCAAATATTAGGCTTTGAGAAGATAACCCCAAAGCAATGCTAAATTTTAGAAACCTCAGCCCCAAGGACAAACAGTATTTTTCACTCAAAAATCCAACTCATTTGAGGAGGTCATGCTTTTCCAGTGTGCTACTGACCTCTCCAGACTGCCTCTGCTCTCACAGACTTTCAATTATAAAAACCAAGTCTGTAGTCAACTCTTTCACAACTGCAAATATTTTTCAATTAAATACGTCCAGACTTCAGATTACCAGAATCATTTCTTTCTCATGAACTTAAAATGTTTTCTAGTCTTTTCATCCTGTGTTTAGTTACATATATTATCATCTGAAAGTTTCTTACATAGGAAACCACCACGGAGACATACCCGCACACGCACACGCGTGTGTATGAGAACGGAAGCCCCATCGCCACAACACGGCCACAAGTCCAAAGAAGACCTTACTGTAATCTGTCTGCCAAGAAACTGAATCTCCTACTTGGTTTCCTAATTGAGGCCCAAACACTTTGGATCACACATTCATTCATTCTTTTTTTTTTTTTTTTTAAGAAACAGGGTCTTGCTATATTGCCTGGGCTGGACTTGAACTCCTGGACTCAAGCGATCATCCAGCCTCAGCCTCCCAAGTAGCTGGGACTTCATGTCTTGGCCACGGCACCCCACTCAAAACAAATATACATATTTTTAAGAGTTACAATGTGCCAGGTTCTGGGGATAGACTGATGAACAGAATGAAACTGCAACTTTCTTATTAAGCTCACAGTCTATAGAGGAAGGTGGTATTAACCAAGGAAGAAACTTGGTTAATACTGAATACGTGCTACTTTATGAGTTCTTCAGGAACAGTAACAGGAACACCTAGGAATGGGTTTGTCTGGAGCTGGTGATACCTACATTAATACAGCTGGAAAAGCTGTATCTATCCAGGTGACAGTGATGGAGGATCGTCAGGGAGAGGCAAAAGCTTGGTGAGTTAGGAAGTGACAGTGGCTTTTTATATTTGGAGCAGAGTGTATAAAAGCAGGAGTGAGGCCGAAAAGGCAAGAAGGTCGAGATGATAAATAACATTGTAAGGAGTTGTGGAGGCCTTCCTTATTGAAATGGAAAACTGTTGAAGGGTTTTCAGTGAAAGACTATTATAATTAGATTTACAGTTTAGAATAATGGCTCTGATCTGAGAATAGGGTACAATAGACTGAAGCAGAAAAAATATTAGAGGTGAAGACAGCATCCATGAAGGTTCTGCAGCAATAACTGCAAGAAACACTGAACAATGAACAGTACTCAAACCAAGTCAGCACCCCTGGGAGAGAGAACACAAATTCTAGGGACTTACGGGACCTAGTCCCAGACTTGGGTCCTGGCTTGGTGAACCTAATGAAGGGTAGTGTTCTTTATTTTTTCTTCATTTCTATTTTTTATGAGAACACAAGAAGAGTAGATAAAGTTTCCAGTTCTGGACAAGATGGAACAAACATATTCTATCCCATTTTTCCTGCTAATTACAACTAATTACAAAATACAAAAAGGAACTATTAGAAGACTCTGAAAAGGGAAGAAAAAGACCAGGAAAAGAACAGCTCTATAAGACAAAACCTTTTTCCCTACACCTGCCTTATTCCAGAAGAACACTATTCAAACGCTGTGCCCTCCTGCCGTCCCACTGAGCGCTATGGCCACGTGGTTATAAGCAGAGCCGGACCACCTCTTCGCACCTGCAATGAGACGCTAATCCCTCTCCTCATCCCTACATGCACGGCAAAGACCATGGGATGAAGCCCTTGCTGGCTTTCCAAGCCTTGCCGGGACAGCGGACGGTAACAAAGACGGCTCCCATCTTCCCCAGCTAGACCACAGAGAGGTGGGAGCTGGAGAAAAGGATGCCTTAAATCTGAAGTGCCGGTAAGACTCTGGGGCCACATATAGAACAAATCTGACGTGAGAGAGCGAAACTCTGAAAACTGAACCACTCTGTGAAATAAAACTAAGCTTTCGGACTGGTCTCTGAATAGTACACTGGTGAAGTAAACCAGAATTGCATGCAAAATTTTGAAAGCTGAACTGGTATTTAAACCACAGCCCACAAAAGTGAGCAAAGATGTGCATTCTGAACCAAACAAGTTGACTGCTTGCTAAAGCAAAAAATTTAATAGAAACCAGAATTGTATAACTTAATACACAGCGGTAAGGATATAATCCAAAATTATTCATTCTAACAAAACCAGAAAAATCTCCATTTGAATGAGAAAAGAAACTCAATAACCAACACTGAGGTAACACAATATTAGAGTCATCTGACAAGTGTCTTATTAATAAATCAGGTGTCATGAAAACACTCCAACAACTACGACTACTCTTAAAACAAATGGAAAAATAGAAAATCCAAACAAAGAAATAGAAGAAATAATAACCAAATAGAAATTTTAGAATTTAATCAAACAAAAAGTCATTGAAAGAGCTTATTTGTAGAATAAATGTGACAGAGAAAAGAATTAGTAAATTTGAAGACAGAGCAATAGAAATTATCCAGACTTAATGATAGACATAAAATTGATTTAAAAACATGAACAGAGCCTCACACACCCATAGGAAAATAACATGAGCTAATATTATTATCATCAGAGTCCCAGAAAAAGAAGAGGCATGGTTAAAAAAAAATAGTGAAGAAATAAAATAATGGCATACAACTCCCAAATTTGGAAAAACACGTAAACTTAAAGATTTAAGGAAATGTGCAATCTCCAAACATGACAAACACAGAGAAATCCACGCTGAGACATATTATAGTCAAGTTTCTGGAAACTAAAGGCAAAGGAAAAGTTCCGAAAGGAACCAAATAAAATGGACACATTACCTATAAAAGGATGACTAATCAAACGATAACAGGTTTCTCACAAAAACTGACCAGAAAAAAAAAAAGAGGAAAGAAATTTAAAAAAAAAGAACTCTCAATCAAGAATCTGTTCCTCAGGATTGAATCCAAAAAAAGATATTCTCAGTTAAAGAAAAACTGCCAGGGTGGTGGCTCGGACCTGTGATTCAGGAGGCTGGGCCAGAGGACTGCGTGAGGCTAGGGGATCGAGACCAGACTGGGCAACATGGCAGGACCCTATATCTCTAAAATAATAATAACAAATAGCCAAGCACAATGGTACATGCCTGTAGTCCCAGATACTCAGGAGGCTGAGGCAGGAGGATCACTTTAGCTCAGGAGTTTGAGGCTGCAGTGAGCTATGGTCATACTACTGCACTCCAGACTGGGCAACAGAGCAAGACTCTGTTTCTTAAAAAAAATGAAAGAAAGAAAGTAAAACTGAAAGAATTGCTCAGCTGCAAACAAGCTCTAAAATAATTGCTAAAGACATTTCTTCAAACAGTATGGAAATAACAAGAGCAAGAGGAGGAAACCTGAAACATCAGAACTAAGAACAAAAGAAAGGAACAACATGGGGACAGATAAAATGAACCAGTGTTCTCTAGCATTGTTAAAATTATATTTGATGGGGGAAAGAAAGCATTATAACATTTTTCTAATGTTGCGGTGCATGTAGAGGTAATATTTAAGGGCCACTATAACATTAACAGAAATAGTCAAGGAACTTAACTGTTGGTAAGTTTTCTGCACTCCACTACAAGTAATAAAATGTTGACTTTAGTAGACTATGATACATTACTTATGTACATTGTAATCCCTAGAGAAGCTACTTAAAAATACAGAGATACGCTAAAAAACACTACACATAAATCAAAGTGGAATATATTTTAAAAAGGTCAAAAACCTACAGGAAAGCAGGAAAGGAGAAACAAAAGATTGGAAAACAGAGGGAACCAACGAAAAACAAATAATAAAATGGCAGATCACACTGTATGTCATACCAATAGTTGCATTAAATGTAAGCAATCTAAACCCACCAGTTAAAACAAAAGTTTGTCAATAGAATAAAACATCATGACCCAATCATATGCAGTTTGCAAGATTTATACTTCCAATATAATGATAGGTATGTTACCAATAAAAGGGTAGAGAATTATAGACCCCAGAAGCACCAATGAAAAGAAAACTGAAATGGCAATATTATTAATAACATCAGACAAAGTGGACTTCAGAGCAAAGAAAATTGCTAGTGACCAAGTAGGACGTTACATGTTGATAAAAAGGTCAACTCATAAAGAAGACAAAACGTGTAAATATATATACACCAAACAACAGGGCTTCAAAGTACCTGAAGCAAAAATTGACATATCCTACAGAAGACAGAGGAAATCCATAGATGCAGTGCGTGACTTCAATGCCCCTTTTCGGTAACTGATGTAAGAAGCACTAGATAGAAAAAAATGAGTATGAACACAGGAGAAACGAACACCACCTTAGTCAACGAGACTCCAATGGCACCTGGAGGACATTCCACTCACTGGTGAAATGCACAGGCCTTTCAGTAAGAGATGCGAGTGTGGAAAGGAAGCGATTACTATCGTAGTGGGAAAATAATTAGCTCTTTAGGAACGTACGAATTACCAGTTCTGCTGAAAAATCCAAACAGACGTTCAGAACCAGTTACACACAAAGATACTCACGTAAACTGAACAGTCTGGGGAGAGAGGCGGTGGCTGACGGATGACAGATGGAGAGAGACTGATCTGAATGTGCCCACCCAGAGTCACTACCGAGCCCGCCACTTCTCCATTGCCCTCGTTCCCTACTGTCTTAGTTTGTTTTGTGCTGATATAACAAAACACCTGTTATGATAAACAGAAATGCATTTGACTCACGTTTTCAAGGCTGGAGAGCTCACGGGCACGACACCGGCACCTGCTCGGCATCTTGTGAGGAATTTCTTACCGTGTCACCACACGGGAAAGGCGGGCCACGGCAAAAGACCATGCACGCAGGAGAGAAAGGGCCAAGCCCATCCTTCTCTGAGGGGCCCCCTCCTCGATGATGACATTAATCCATTCATGAGGACCTCATCACTTCTGAAAGGGCCCACCCCTCAACACTGTTGCTTTAGGGACTAAGTTTCCAGCACACGAAATCTGGGGGACACATTCAAGGCACAGCACCTATATAATCCAGACCCCATTTTGGGGGCATGTTTTCTCCACAGTTTCTCCCATCTGATTCAACTTTTTTATTCTTACAGCACTGTCTCACTAGGAAACCGTCCCATCTTGCAAAGAACTACACCAAATGTGTGTTTACAGAATGAATGGACTTATTAATAGTAACAGGAAGGCAGTAACCTAACAAAAAACATCCGTTTTGACTCACTAGGTCTATCTCTGTGGAAAGAAGAGAATGCCGGCGGCAAAGTCTCTGGAGACACGCACGTACGAATCTGGTCTCCATTTTCACATACCAGGTAGTCTGCATACGGTTTCTTTTAGGACTCGGTGTCTAGATGAAACAGGGACAATATAATTTATTCACAAGAGTACAATAAGAATTAAATAAGATAACGCAAAGTTCCTGAAACTTAGTAAATCACCGCAAACATTTCAAGTTATTACTGTTATAATTGTTAATATTAGCACCAAAGTTTACCATCTGTGACACACTGTGTGTGACTGTTAGAATACACGTACACTTCCTATGCTCTAGATGGTGATGCATGATAAGTGTCAAGGAATAAATGCTTGCCTGTCCTCTCCCTTCAGCAGGGATGAGCCCTGGACAGATGAGGAGCGAACACCTGTGACCCATGCAAGCCAACTCCTTCCCCTCAGACTCAGTCTGCGATTATCAGGTCCCCATGTATCCCTCAATCTTCTTTCAGCCTCACCACATCCACTGCCCTGCCTTATCATTGCTAACTGGAGTGCTATAAGCACTTCCTGATCAGGCTGCATGCCCTTGTTCCGGACTTCTTCGGAACATCTCTCTCATTCCCACGGGATCGATCTCCCTAAAACGGCAACGTGAGGGTGCTATTACTTCTATCAGTCATCACCACATTTGGTATGAAACGCAAACTCCTTGTCATGACTCGTAAGGCCCTTCCTGGTCACGGACCATTTTCTCATCCATACCCTTTGCTCAGGCAACAGAGACGCAACAGCCCACGTTGTATAAACCTCGCGCCTTCACGTGAACTATTTCCTCTTTGAAATGTTTTCTCTCCCTTCTCTGCCTAACCCTTCTGGGTGCCCCAAACTTCAGCCCAGCGATGATCATGCCTGGAAACTCTCCAAAGATCTCTCCTCCTGCACCACCTGCCTGACTCAGACGGTGTCCCCCTGCCCTTACCATGCATCAGCTGTTGTTGGCTTGATTAGCTTTAGTGGTTTGCTCACTTAAGCAACAAAAATTATGGAATGTCTCCCATATTTAAAACACAGTTCTGAAGCAAGAATACGATAATGAACAAACCAGACAACATGTTCCTTTTACAGAGCTTACAAGGGAAGGGTGGGGGTTACAAACAACTAAACGATTTCAGAGCAGTCTGATACTCATCTGAAGGAGAATCACCGCATCGGCCTGATTTCCCTTTAGAGTCTGTGTCTACCTAGCAGAGTTCTCATTACCAGACTTCATTTGAAAGCAGGAGCTATTAATCTCTATTACCATTTTCAGTGCCAATATTACTATAGTCATATTGCAGACTGACAAATATTTGTGGAATAATAAATGAATACATTTCATTTTAAAATTTGAGCTTCTGAAAATGTTATATAGCTACTGCTCTCAATAAGCTATTCTTGTGATTAAAATATTATTATTTATATTATGTTGAAATTTAGATTTCAATTTGAAAGAATTTTTTTGTCTGTTTACAAAGAAAAATGTCAACCCCTTTCATACATTTGAAAACTATTATAAAGTCCCTGATGATGTGAATTTGGTCATTTGATCCAACGGGATGTGACAGCGGGAACACCCTTCATCCCATCCCCCAGTCCTCCCTACTCTGCCAGCTGCAGGAGCCGAGCTCCTCCCTCTGTACCTGGCCTTTACTGACCCCTCTGCCAGGAAAGGTCTTCCTGCAGAGATTAATGCGGTTTCCTTTGGTCATCAGACATGACCTCCCTACACACAGTGTCCTGGTACCTTCACCATGCTCTTGATTCCTCTAACCCGCCTCATTTTTTTTTTAACTCTCTTCTTGAATGCGAGCCCCATGAGTGCAGGGACTTTCTCTTGCTCGATATTGACCTACCACTGGCAGAACGTGTCCTGAGTACTCAGTTTGTTGAATGTGACGTCGAATGTGATGTCCCGGGAGGGACAAGTGGAGAAGAGAGATTTAGCAGGTATTGAGGGACTGAGAAACTAAGGGAAAAAAATCAAGAAAAATG
This sequence comes from Lepilemur ruficaudatus, assembly GCA_963574885.1. Taxonomy (NCBI): domain Eukaryota; kingdom Metazoa; phylum Chordata; class Mammalia; order Primates; family Lepilemuridae; genus Lepilemur; species Lepilemur ruficaudatus. The sequence goes on along the minus strand of CAUYRT010077862.1, from coordinate 1,182 downwards.
GAAAAGTTTGTTCTGTTTTTAGGCCAGGAGGATAACGTGTGGAATTTCTGGTGGCTAATGAACTTTGATGGACGCATACAGATGCCCTCTGTAGTATTCAGAGATGAATCAGTACAGGGTCACCTGTGAGGAGGCTGCCTGCTCTCTTCACCGCTCCTGGACTGGGGGCGTCAGGCCACCCACAGAGGTTGGCTGACTTTGAGTGCATACATCTGGACTTCTCTTTTTCTGAAATAAATCATATCCAGTCTATCATTTTCCATAATTATTAATATTTTCAAATATTCTTCTCAAATTTTTATCATTCTTTTAAAACAATTCAAATTTTCCATGTTAATTTTAAAGCACTGGTCATAAGACTTTGTGCAACACTTTGGTCAGAATCTGACAAAAAATGAGATTCATGAAATATATGAAATCTAGATCTTTCTATGCCCTTGGTTTTGACTCATTATGAATTTAGGACACATAGATGATGCCGGCTTTTTTATGTTGCTAGGTTTAATGAATCACATTGGATCATTAAACATGTTTTAAATATAGCAAAATAATGATAAAAGAATAAACTATTTATCTATTTGTTCGATAACCTAAATGTCTTTCACTATGTAAGAAAGCCATTTAATGGCACGCCTTGCATTATTTATGCTTGTATTTAATTCTTCATGAACAATTTAACCTATTTCTTGAGTTGAAAGGCTTATAATTTATGCTGCAACTTAGTTTCTAAATTAATATATGATATTTTATTTCATTTTTGCAAATCTGAGACATGAAAAGGAATATTTGGATTCTGCAAACTCAAAAGGATTTTCCCACTAACTTCTGTTTTTGAAGAGTGGTTTCAATTTTCCACAGTCTGATAGATTTGATTGTTGGGATCACCTGTTGCATTCCCTCTGTATTCATCAGTTTACTAAAAGCAATATAGAAAGTGTTGCTAATATCCCTCTTCTTATCTTCCCGTCAGCTACCCATGAAGAGCATCAGTCAAGTAATTCCCATATGGAGGACTTACCAGTGCTGCAGTGACTTGCAAGGGAGGGCACGTGGCTTCACAGTCAAGCTGTGCTTTCTGAAAGTCACAGAATAAGAAGATACTAGGAAACTTAACCTGGTATAATCAGTCATTCAAATTAAGTGCATAGTGGTAAGAAAGGGGTTTTCTTGCACCATCTATTT
>CAUYRT010077860.1:0-46194 GCA_963574885.1 Lepilemur ruficaudatus | reverse complement strand
AGCACTATTCACAGTAGCCCAAGGTGGAAACAGCCCAAATGTCCATCAATGAATAGATAAATAGTTGCAGTGTATTCTCACAATGGAATATTATTCAGCTATACAAAGGAATGACTTACTGATATATGCTGCAATGTGGATCAACCTCAAAACCACTATGCTAAGTGAAAGAAACCAAACCAAAAGGGTCACATAGTATACGATTGTGATCATATGAAATGTGCACAGTAGGTAAATCCGTCTAGACAGAAAGCAGATTGGTGGTTGCTGGGGTTAGGGAAGGGGCATGGAGGTGACTGCTAATTGGTAAAAGGCTTTCTTTTTGGTTGATGAAAATGTTATAGAACTAGATAGAGGTGATGATTATATAACATTGTGAATTTACTAAATGTCACTGAATTGTTCACTTTAAACAGTTAATGTTATGTTTCTGAATCTCACTCCAGTAAAAGATAAAATTTGTGGGTGTAGTAAAGGCCAGAGAAACCGTATGTCTGCTCATAGGCTCACAGCTCATGTCTGTGGAAGATACTAAAAATATTTAACAGCTGGTACCCAGGCACTAACCAAACAGAGAATGCTGAAAAGGGGTGAGGGCTCACATCTGGCTGGCTGGAGGGCTGTGACAAGAAGGTAAAGTATGTGAAGGCTTGCAGGACATGCTGGAGGAGATGGTGCAGGAGCAGCGAGGACCACCCCAGAGGCTGCTGCCAGAATCCTAGGGGAGAAATGATGGGGACAGCCTGGGCTATGGCCATGGCGGTGGGTGCAGAGCAGCCGGCTCAAGAGAAGGTAGGTGACTTCCTGAGGGTGGGGAATACCTGGGAGAATGGGGACGTGGGCAGACCATTTGGGATAGAAAGTGATAAAAAGTGATGAACACAGGTTTTCATGCAGAAGAGAACAGAAACCAGAGCTCGTGAGGGTTGGAGTTGGGCATGTGCACCCGGAATAGGGCGGGCACCTGTCCTAGACAGTCACACATGAGCAAGCCTGGGCAGTGCAGAGGCTGGGAGCACACACCACAGCCGGCCTGCCTGGGTTTGGACCCTGGAGGATGGGGCTTGGATTCCAGCCTTTAACAGGAAGAAGGTTTGGATGGATGGGCAGCAAGGAATGGAGAAAACAACTTGGGGTGGCAGGAGGCTACTCACTAGCTGTGCGACCTTGAGTACGGTACTTAACTTCCTGTGCCTCAGTGTCTTCATCTGTAACGTGGGGATAATAGCCCCTCCCCCACAGGGCTGTTGTGAGAATTGAATGAATTAATACATGTCAAGTGCTCAGAGCAGTGCCGGACAGTTAGCACCTGTTATCAGCAGTATCATCACCATTCCTGTTTACAAGGTGCCTCCCATCCACCTTGGGGAGTAGGTGAAGTGGGCACTAATATCCCCATTTTTAGAAATGTGGAAACAGAGGCTTAGGAAGGCAGGAGACCTGCCCATGGTCACACACCTTATGAGAGGCCGAGGCAGGACCAGGACCTGGGTCCTCAGAGTCTCAAGTCCACTCACTGTACCAGGGGCGTGGGGCGGGGCTGGAGCAGGGCTCAGAGGAGGCAATGAGAAGGACAGAAGCAACATGGCAGGGTGGGAGGGAAGCTGCGCCTGGCAGGGCAGCCCTCCCTGTCCTTATGCCCCAGAGCCTCTGGGGTGAGCTCACCTTCCCCCTTGCCAGCAGCAAACCTGCTGAGCAGCTGTCCTGCCCTAGAGGAGCAGCTGACTGTGGCCAGGCCCCCGGGGGCTGTGCCCCATCCAGCTGGCTTGTGCCAAGTGCTCTGCCCCCCTGAAACTCCAGGAGGAGGTGGCATGCGAGGAGGAGGACTTCTGCAGGTCTACTTGCTGAGGAGGGCTGGCAGGACCTGGGCTGATGTCATCCAAACAGCCCAGCTCATCCACTCTAATTTTGGAGACAATTATTTCCTCAGAGAACCACCTGCTCCTCTCAGTGCTGCCAGCCTGCTACCCACACGACAGCTTGATTCTGCTTCCTCAAACACACGTGGTTTAGGCTCTCCGCGGCTCAACAGTCCTCAGTGGCTCCCTATCACTCGCCCTATTGCAAGCAAACCTGGAATTTAGGGTCCCTCCACCCAGTCACTTGCAATTGCTTCAGCCTGGAGGGTCTTTTCCTGACAAATGACCTGTCTCCTGCCACGCTGGTTGTTTCCTCCATTCCTGGCTGCGCGTCCGTCCAAGCCTTCTTCCCTTAAAAGGCTGGAATCCAAGCTGCGTCCTCCAGGCATCCCCTGTGGACCTGGTGTCCCGCAGTCTGTGCATTCCCCGTGCCTCTCCCTGGCACTCACCCTCTTGTTTTGTGCCCTATGCACTCACCCTTCCCTCTCTGAGGCCTTCTCCCGAGAGGCTCATCAGACCCAAGTATACTGACTGGGAGCAAATATGCAAATCAGAGCCCTGGGATCACAAATAAAGGTGTCACACTGACCATCATCACAGATATAGAAACAAAACACAAGGAAAACTACAACTTATTCATGTAAACCACATAAAACATTTTGGCTATAAGACCAAGAGCTATAAAAATGTAATTGAACACGCCATTTAATTTTTCCTTGAATGTCCAAGCTAGATATTCCTGGTTACTCGGGGGTTCGATTCTCTAATCTGATGCCCTCCTCTCTGACCAGCTCAGAGGTGAGTAAAACCCACTCACACTGAAAGCGGGGCTGCCCACATCCTGCCTCCCAGCAGGGGCTCTATCTTCTTCCAGCCCTCAATCTCCCCAGATCTCAATTAAAGTGGGAGTGGAGGCTGGGGTGGGGTTGTCACCTCGGTGAACTATGGCCCTGTCCTGGTTTTCCTTAGGCCTTCCCCTCTCCCTCCAGCAGAACCAAGCAGCCCAGGAGCCCCACCTGGGCCCACCCCTCCTGTGGGCAATCTAGAAGGCTCCTCCTCCCTCCTCTGTCATAGGCCTCATCAACAACACTGGGTGTCTCATTCCTAATGGTAGCATATGATTACTTAATTCACGCTAGGGTGTTAATGACTTGCTAATAGCTTGATGAGCTGCTTCTCCTAAGGGCACCTGCACTGGGAGGGACCCAGAAACTAAGTTCGATGAGGGCAGAAAACTTTGTATTGCCCCTGTCAGCATTTGGTAGGGCCTCGATAGATACTTGATAAATGGATCAACATCAGTAGGTGTAAGTGAAATAATGTTTGTAAAGTCCTTGCTACTGAGTTTGTCCTTGGTAAGCACTTTTTAGATGGCGGCTGTTATTATTATTTCTAATGGTGGATTTTCCAATAGCAAGGATGGTCTGAGTGGGGAGACTCTTTGAGCCTGGGGCCTGTGGGAACCCTACCCCTTCCAGTTCTCCAACATCGGATGATGCTCTGTGGGAATGCGCTGATCCAGAAGCTCCAGAGGAGGGGAAGGAGGTGGAGGATGGAGAGAGGAGAGGACAGGCTGATTCCGTAATTCTATTAATACTTTACTTCCTGCTTTTGGTCATCGATAGCATTTATTGAGCATTAAGTATGTACCAGGCACTTACAGAACACTTTATGTGGAGTAATGTGTAATAGTCGCAATTACTGCAATAGGAGTTTATTATCCTGTTTATAATTGGGGCTTAGAGAGGTCGAGCGAAGCTACACTGCTGCGTGGTGGAGTGGAACTCAGACCCCCGGAGCCTGGGCTCTGACCTGGTGCCACACCGGGTAGATGCAGGCCCAGAGGCTCCCAGAAGATGCACCAGCCCTGCTCTGTTTGGTCGCTTCTCCAACAAGGGGCTGTTCATTGGTCCTCCTGCACCTGCCGGGGGCCTGGGGGCCATTCCCTCCCCCTGTTCCAAGGTTGGTCCCAGGCCCTGAGGGAGGGCACAGAGGGAGGGGTCGACTGGGGACATGAGACCCTTCCCCAGGCCCTGGCCCCAGGAAACACAGACACCTGCACACAGGTGTCAATGGACAGAGGAGTTAGGGCACAGAGGAGAGGGGACAGGGCAAAAGCCAGGGTTTTAAGCAGGATTTCAAAAGAGCAGAGGGATTTGCGTCAGAAGAGATGGGAGAGGAGGGGCTCCTGGGTAGCTGAAGATGAGGCCAGGGGGTGAGACGTCCTGGCCAGGCAGGGAGTATGGAGGAAGAGGGTTGTGGGATGGGTCAGGGCAGGGCAGCAGCTGCAGGGACAACACACGCTGGGCCAGGGCACTGCCATGCAGTCAAGAAACATGCAGCCTACACAGCCTGTGACAGAGGACCACTGTGCAGGGCTCTGACAGACAGCTCACCCCACAAACTCCTGTGCCCCCAGCACTGAGCACGGCACTGGCACTCAGTAGATGTTCACCGAAGGGGTGGTGGGGAGGAGTGTACTAAGTGGTCTCTGATCTAGAGAAGCCTCTACCATCCTTACAAAGGAAAACTAAGATGACATGTGATGTGGCCTTCAGGGGAGCCTCATAGGAGCTGCCCGCAGAGACACGGCCCTCCAGCACACGCCAAGAACACGCCCAGGGCTGAGGGAGGGGAGGAGAGCCCAGACCTGGCCTGTGCGGGTCCAGGAAGACCTCCTGGAGGAGGACGGGTGGGGGAGTGACAGCACAGGAGGTGGCAGAAAGGACAGAGAAAAAGACAGAGGGAGGGTGGAGAGGAGGGAAGGAGGAGGGATGGAGAGAGAAGAAGGGAAAGAGGGAAGGGAGGGAGAGAGATTCTGGTGGTTTCATTAAGAATGAGGAAGACAATGGCCGGGGCAGGGGGCAAGGAATGCAGCAGAGGGGGAGGGAATGGATCCCCTAAATGACGTGGGAGGGAGTCTCAAACCTGCCTGTCTCAGACCCTCCTCCCTCCTGTGCCCACCCAGCCCAGGGCCACAGCTCACTCACAGGCCTGAGCAGTGAGCTGGGCGAGGGAAATCTTCAGGCACAGAGAGAGCTGTGGGCTGAGTAGGGCCCCCGGGGCTATGGCAATCACAGCAGGGGACCACAGGAGCCGGGGGCCCACAGCAGGCAGAATCTGTGGAGAAGGCGACAGGACCGTTTGGAGCAGAAGGCGTCATGTGTACTGCATCACCACTACTGGGGTCTTTCTGGGTCAAGCCTGCCCCAGCCAGCCGGTTCTTGGCTCACCTGGGGCTGGAGAGATGCAGTAGGAGTTAAGTCTCACGCTGAGAACAGCTTCTTTATTTGAACTCTAGACAGATGATTCCTGTCCTCAAGTGGCTCCTGGTCTTAGCAGCAGATATGCATTGGAGGAGGAAAAATGACAGAATGGACCACCTAGGAATCTGTCCTTGGACCTCCAGGCTGGGGGCGATCCTCTCCCTGCCTTCTTGGTGCCTCCTTCCAGTTGAGTGCCCAGATTTCTCAGCCACCCGCCCCAGCTCATCCTCCTTTCCTCATCCTTGTTCTCCTGGGCGTTCTAAGGGCCTGTCGCCTCACACAGCCCCCTGCCTGCCTCGTTACGAGCGTTTGAGTGAGGTGAGGTGAGGTGTGGACGTCCAGTTCCTTAGGGAACTTGCAGAAGCACACGGCTCCCACGGGCCCTTGGTTGGATCTGGCCTGGGCTGCTCATGTCCCCCCATGCCAGGGAGAGGGTCGCCCCTCCCCTAATACCCCAGCAGAGACAGCTGCCACCCTCTGTGGGTCATGTCTCCAGGAAGCCTGGGAGGGGTAAATGCCTGAATGATCTACCCCTTTCCAGGAAGGAGGAGGACAGAGCTAGGGTGGAGCCCCCCAGACACTCTACCAGTGGCCTGCCCTGTCCAGGGACGTCTGTCTCATCTCCACCCTCTGGGCCCCCAGGAGGAAGCCAACGACCCAGAGAAGGTTAATCAGGATAGGGATGGTGAAGTGCCAGTGACATCCCCCTGGAGAGGCTGAGGCCTGGGGCAAATTACCCTATAACAGCAGGTTAATTAGATAAGACCCAAATTACATGAGAGAGGCTTGCAAGCCCAGCAATTTGAAGGTTTCATGTTGTTTCAGAGGTGGGGAGGGTTGATCTCTAGCTCAGCATAGAGAAAATGACTTCTTGCTCCCAGGCAAGCCAAACCCACGAATTAAGCCCTCGACTGCCCATCCACAAGCCCCAGTGCCAAGCGCATATAAAGGCACCTGTCAGTCCTCGCTGCAACCAGCAAAGCATTGTGGATTTCCTTCCTCCCTCCTGTACCTGAGCTCCATCTCCACCAGCAATATGAGCCGCCAATTCACCTGCAAGTCGGGAGCTGCCACCAAGGGGGGCTTCAGCGGCTACTCAGCAGTGCTCTCTGGGGCTGGCTCGTCCTCCTACTGGGCCGGGGGCAAAGCGGGTTTCAGCAGCCGGAGCCTCTTCAGCCTGGGGGGAGCCCGGAACATCTCCTTCAACGTGGCCAGTGGCAGCGGGAAGAATGGAGGTTATGGATTTGGCCGGGGCCGGGCCAGTGGCTTTGCTGGCAGCATGTTTGGCAGTGTGGCTCTAGGGCCTGTGTGCCCCACTGTGTGCCCACCTGGAGGCATCCACCAGGTCACCGTCAATGAGAGCCTCCTGGCCCCCCTCAACGTGGAGCTGGACCCCGAGATCCAGAAAGTGCGCACCCAGGAGCGGGAGCAGATCAAGGCTCTGAACAACAAGTTCGCCTCCTTCATCGACAAGGTGGGTCTGCTAGGACCTGGGGAACCTGCGACCACCCTTCTCTTCTTGGAATATGAGATTTTGTTACAGCAGGAGGGATTGAGGTTAGACATGCAGAGGCACTTACTGTGGACAAGGCAGGTACATTCCATCATCAGGGTAACTTGTACAAGATTCTCTGTGTTGTCTTTCCAGAGGGAAAACAGAGATAGGTCAGTTTCTACTGGCAGAGGCTTATCGCGGGTACCAGCAGGAGGTTCAAGGGGAAGAGACCTGGCCTTTACTCTTGAGGGAGAGCTTGGTGCCATTGCTAAGTCTAAGGGCCACTCGGGCTGTATGCAGAAAAGGCCTGTGAGGGAGAATCTGCCCTAGAGTGACCAGGAAAACCTGTCCCACTCCCGTGGCACGCTGATCTTGTCCACTTGTCACGTGATGGATGGATCAAGTGTGTGATCAGCATCAGGGAACATCTGTGTGTGGTCACCTCAAGCCCTTTGGATTCTCGATGTCCCAGTTGGCTGAGGACTTTGGTGAGAGGCAGAACAGGGCAGAGGCGAAGAGGTCTCTGTCGTGCTCTGGAGTCCTCACTGACCAGCTGTGTGACTTTGGAAAAGTTAATTGTCCTGAATGTGCCTCCATTTCCTCATCTCTAACATGGAGATAATAACCTACCCTTGGGTTGTTGTTAGATTTGTCAGAGAAAATGCGTTTAAAGATCTTGTCGCAGGCTTGACACATACTAAGTACTTCAGAAATGGTGGCTGTCATTACTCTTAGTTCTTATCTCTGCGGAGGAGAAGAATCAAAGGTCTCTAGAGACCTAGAGACGATCCAGTCCAGATAGGCCCCCGACTGGTAGATAAGAAGTGATTGCCCCTATTTTATGAGTCAGCAAAGGCATGGAGGTAAGTGCCGTGCCCAAGGCCATCTGGGGGAAGGGGAAGGTGAGACTGGACCCTGCCAGCCTCCACCCCAGAGCGGGAGACGAGAGGGCTATGTTGGCTTCATGGCAGTCGGAACACCAAGGAAAGGTCAACCCAGGACAAAGCCTGTGGTTGAAACGATCACGTGGCCATCAGAGCTGAGCCTGCCCCTGCAGCTCTGGACTTCCTGCTTGGAGGATTCCCTACTGCCTTGGTCTCAGCCTCAGGGGCTAGGGCTGGCCCTGTAGCTGCTTACCCTCCTAAGCATTTTCACATCTGGAAGATCACAGTATTCTGAGGATTGGGGTCTGGGGAATGGAGTGGATGGACCCTTGGCCGGGCTGGTCAAACTCTGTGGAGGGTGAAGTCCAGAGACACGGAAGAAAGATGAATGTGAAGACAGTCACATCTTGTTCACAAAGATGATTGGCCCAGAGGGAGGGGCAAGGAGGCTCAAAGGCTGGGACAGTTTCCCAATAATTTAGTCTCTGGAGGGGTACAATCCCTTACCTCAGGCAGCAAGAGAAGGTGGATAAGTCCTGTCCACAATCCAGATGTGTCCAGGTGTGCAGATGTGCCTTGTGGCGTCTCGGGCGTAGGGTCTATTCTGTAGTTACTGCTCAGCCTCATGGATATACGTGAAAAATTCAGGACTGCCTAAACCAAACCAGATGCGGGATGATCTGCTAGGGACAAACTGTTTGGTGGAAAATTCTACCTCACACACTGAATCCCAATTTTCCCAGTTCTGTGTTTCTGAGACAGTTGCACGCAGACCACCTCCCTCTGGTCCGTTTCCTGGCCCAGCGAGGGGCCACATGGGAGGGGGATTTCCACTGTCCACCTTGCTCCGTGTGCCATGCTTGCTCTAGGGAACACAGTTCTGGGGAGCAGGACTGAGGGGAGAGGGGAGAGGCTGTAGGCAAAGATGGAGTCAGGTCCTGATGCAGGAATTTAAAATATCTGGGAACCCTTGGCCCAAGCCTCATGGAGCTTGACACTGGCATGACATTGGCATGTCTTGAAATGAAGAGCAGAATTTATCTTCAGAATGGTCAACTTTCCACAAATACGGACCCAGCCTGGCCTCTGTGCTGGTATTTTCAGGCATGCTCATGCCCTGAGCTGTGGCCATGGTGAGCTCTGGGTGACTGGATGCATGGGTTACAGAACCACATGTCTGGGTTCCACTCTGGGCTCCAGCACTTATTAAACTTTTGTACCTTGGAAGGAGGCTAAGCTTCTCTGTGCCTCAGTTTTCTCTCCACTGCACCATAGTAATGATTCCTCCACCCCGTGCAGCTGGAATGATGGATAAAGGAGAATATGCATGTAGAATACTTTGCACAGTGCTCTGTGAGAGGCAGATGTGGGGGCTCAACAGTTTTGGGCTTTGGATTTCAGGTGCGGTTCCTGGAGCAGCAGAACCAGGTGCTGGAGACCAAGTGGGAGCTGCTGCAGCAGCTGGACCTGAACAACTGCAAGAACAACCTGGAGCCCATCCTTGAGGGCTACATCAGCAACCTGCGCAAGCAGTTGGAGACGCTGTCTGGGGACAGGGTGAGGCTGGACTCGGAGCTGAGGAGTGTGCGGGACGTGGTGGAGGACAACAAGAAGAGGTGAGTGGGAGGGGATGCCTTGTAACTGGACAGCTGCCCCTGTCCCTGAGGGTCCTGGGCCGTTTACCCCAGCTTACACTTTTTGGAGGTGGAGACAGTGTTCCTGGTCATAGCAAGCAGAATCACCCCAACAAAACTCCGGAACTTGCCCCTTGCTCCTTCCACCTCTTGCCTGGCATTTAGGACAAATGTCCAGTCAGCTGGGCAGTGGTCAGAGGGTGATCTGTGGCTCTGGGGTGAGGAAAACCTTGGGTAAACCACTCACATTCTCCCAGAGCTTCTGTGTCCTTGGGTTCAGGACATCTACCTCCCAGACTGTTAGGATCACAGAGGGCATGCATGTAGGAGCACTTTGTCATGTGCAAGCCTTTATTCAAATTTGGGGGAGCAGCTCCCTTCTTGCTTCCTCTGACCATTCCCACAGGGCATTCGCTCCCCGTGCTCCTTCCTTATTTTCCTAGCTGGATCTACAGCAATCTCCTTCTTCCAAACTTGGCGGACCCCTCCTCCAGGGAGCCTTCCTTGCCTGGCTATCTCCCGGGCCCAGTACCCTGTGTTCCCCAGCATCTGTGTCCTCTGACTGGCACGCCACTCCTCACTCAGGGTCTTCCCTGGGCAGACAAGGCTCTTGGTGAGATGTGCTAACCGACAGGCCCTGGTTTCCCACAGGTTTGAGGATGAAATCAACAAGCGGACGGCTGCGGAGAATGAGTTTGTGCTGCTCAAGAAGGTGAGGAGAGGCAGGTGCTGAGTCCCGGGGCTGACCTGGGGCCCAGAACCCAGCCTGCCAGTGCGCTCTGCTACCCAGCCCAGAGTGGACTGGTTCAGAGGCAGTGGGTGGTGGCAGAGAAAAAACACAAGGGAAGACTCGCCAGAAAAAAGAATGAGAAGACAGGGAGGATGCTGGCGAGAAGACGCCTTCCTGAGTGTTTGACATGGGCATGGTTTGTTCCCAGAGAAGAATAACAGAGGATAACACCAAGGGGCTGAGACCTGCTTGGGCATCACAGGGAAGCCCCTGACAGCAACCTGGCTGGGGCGCCCTCCTTAGAGGAGCACCTCACTCCTGCCGAGGGAGCAGATTCTCTGAATGGGGTGGTGAGGAGCCTTTTGTTCCTCTACAAGCCACCCAGAGAGATGACAGTGCCCATTCCCCTGGGCAGGGCACCCAGGCCGGGGTGGGCGCTGCCCTCCTGGCTGCACCAGCAGTGACCAGGGCTTGCTGGGCATCTTTCAGGATGTGGATGCGGCTTATGCCAATAAGGTGGAGCTGCAGGCCAAGGTGGACTCCATGGAAAATGAGATCAAGTTCCTCAAGTGTCTCTTTGAAGCCGTAAGTCTGTGTCCTCACTCCATTCTTCTCCAGTGGGTGAAACTCTGTTCTAGGGGCCAGGAGAGCCACAGGGACCCCAGATCCTGGGGCCCCCTAGTCAGCCACACATCTCCCACTTCAGCCCAAGAGGCTCCTCAGTCTGTACTCTCTGAGTGGGAGGAAGCGGGCCAGGCCTGTGCTCCATGGCAGTGGGAACCTGGCAGGGGCCCCACAGGGAACTTGCTTGCCCAGGAAGATACAGCCTTGGGTTCTAGGCCCCGAAGTTGGCATTACCAGAATTTGCTCACTTTGCTTGGGGAGGTTGTTGGCCTCCAACAGTGGTCAAGCCAAGAGACCATGCCCGTTTCCCCTGCAGGAGATTGCTCAGATCCAGTCCCACATCAGTGACATGTCCGTCATCCTGTCCATGGACAACAACCGCAACCTGGACCTGGACAGCATCATTGACGACATCCGCAACAAGTACGAGGACATCGCCCTGAAGAGCAAGGCCGAGGCCGAGACACTGTACCAGACCAAGGTGAGCTGGGCAGGGGCTGGGCCAGGGAGGGTGATGCCAGCAGGCACCAGGCTGGGCCTTACTATGCATGGAACAGAGGGAGTGTCCAGGCACGTGTCCATTGTGCCCTGACCCTGAGATAGCGTGTACTCCCATGACACGCTCATTCACGGCTTTGTACTCTGGGCTCCCCAGTTCCAGGAGCTGCAGCTGGCCGCTGGCCGACATGGGGATGACCTCAAAAACACCAAGAATGAAATCTCAGAGCTCACCCGGCTCATCCAGAGAATCCGCTCGGAGATTGAGAATGTGAAGAAGCAGGTAAGAGCACCTTGGCCTGTGGCAGTGGCCGAGCACAGGTGAGCGCGAGCAGAGGGAAGATGAGTTGCTGAGAACATTGGCCTCCCAAATCTCTGCCTGAGAGAAGAGAGGAGGCCGGTGAGGTCACTGCCTCTAACACCTGGAGCAGGATGTCTCTGGGGCATCTCATCCCCTACTCACTCCAAGGACCTCTGCCTTGAAGCTCCCTCCCCAGGAAGCCTCCCCAGCACTGGGCTAGGCCCTTGCCCTGGCAATGTGTCCTCTTGCCACCTGTGCTTCTCTGTCCTTGTCATACTTTCTGTAATTGCCCAATGCTTGCCTCCCCCACTCCCATCAGACTGGAAGGAGGCAGGGAGCAGGCTGCTTTGCGGCCTGTTGTTTCCCCGGCATCTCGCAGTGGCTGGTGCAGAGCTGCAGCTGAATACACATTTGTCAAGTTAAAGATTGAGAAGGAGAGATGGGCTCGGGGGCACTCATTACAGTGCCATATTAAGGACTCACTAGGGGTCACTCCCAGGAACGTAGGACGCAGCCTTGCTTCAGTAGGTGGGAACACGAGAGGTGCTTATATCATAACAATAGCAGCAGTGCCTGTCATTTCATCACACTTAATCCTCACAAAGCCCCTGCGAGGCAATGGTTGTCATTGCCATTGTTACAGATGAGGAAACTGAGGCTCAGAGAGGATAAAGGGATTTCACAGCTGGTAGGTGGCAGAGTTGTGATCTGAACCAAGGTCTCCTGACTCCTAGTCCAGTGCTCTCTCCCGTCTCCCAGGGGCTCTAACACTGAGTAGCTTTGTGACCTCGGACAAGCTACTTGTGCTCACTTCACAGGTGTGAGGATGGAATGGGCTAAGGTGTGTACATGGTGTACGTACAGTGCCGAGCGTAGGGCTGGATACAGTGAGCCTTGGTGAATAATACTTGCTCCTGGGGAATCTCTTCCCCGTGGTCCCATGCACCTGGGCAGCCATTGTCATTGCACCTGTCACACCATATTCCAATTATCTCTCCTCCTAGGCCATAACTAACTTGAGAGCAGAAAGCCAATCTTCCCCCTGTTCATTTTGTGCCCTCAGTGCAGTGTGGCTGGGTAATTTCTTTGCCCTGAACTGAAGTGGGGCTCAGTTGCATCGTCTCAGGAGGGCAGGGCTGCGTGGCTCCCATCACCCACATGTCTAAACACAAGAGAGCGGAGCTAGAGCTAGGGAGGGACTTGCCAGCCCCGAAGGGGCTCTGAATGCAGGAGAAGTGTGGTGGTGTGTGGGACGGAGGCGGGCAGTCTGCCCTGGCTCTGCGGACCAGAAGGGATTTGGATGAGGATGTCTCCGACCACCCCTTCCAATTTCTGCCTTCCCAATTACTTGTTTAGGCGTCCAACCTGGAGACGGCCATCGCCGATGCCGAGCAGCGGGGAGACAATGCCCTGAAGGACGCCCGGGCCAAGCTGGACGAGCTGGAGGCCGCCCTGCACCAGGCCAAGGAGGAGCTGGCGCGGATGCTGCGCGAGTACCAGGAGCTCATGAGCCTGAAGCTGGCCCTGGACATGGAGATCGCCACCTACAGGAAGCTGCTGGAGAGCGAGGAGTGCAGGTGGGCGGGGCGTGCTCTGGCGGGAGGGCCCCCGAGGGTTTAGAAAGAACAAAAGGAGAAGGCCTAACACATCCTACTCCAGCAGAGATGGGCGGTGATGATAGAAATAATGGTAGTACTAAGTAATAGTACCCATGAGAGGATGTGAGTATCCACCTGTAACATACTGTGTGTGCTTGCTGCACGGCGGGCACTGTGCTACGGGGTGTGCTGTGTGGATTAGGTCATCCTTCCAGAACTTACTAGGAACCTCCCACTGTCCACTCTCCCCAAACCCCATTACTCTATTCCGCTTCCTTGTTCCCTCCTCCTGGCCTGTCCCGGTGCAGCATGGGCTGGTCGGGATGCTGGGACAGCCAGTGCTCTAGAGCATGGGAAGGAGGTGTGTGGGCCTGACACCTGGGAGGTGGGTACCCTGACCCCACATGCGCCCCCTCTTGCAAACTATCGTTTGATGGGGTTGTTGCCTTGTTACCCCAAAGATTCAGGAGGTTCTCAAAGCTTCTCAGGCTCTACTTGCATCCAAGAAATCTTGAAATTTCCAGGTACCTGCTGGGTTCAGACACCCACATCAGGCCAGTGGGGACAGTGCCTTGAAGAGGCTGTGGCTGGCTGATGGCTCTCTCTTACTTTGTTCCTCTTAACAGGATGTCAGGAGAATTCCCCTCCCCTGTCAGCATCTGTAAGTACTTGTACACTTTGACCTAGAACTATAGAATCTGCGGGCTGGGAAGGACCTTAGTCACACCCTGTGTGTGTAGACAAGGAATCTAAGAACCAGAGAGGGAAAAGCTGTGTCTGAGATCACAAAGCCAGATTACACAACCATGGCCAAAAAGAGGTCTCCTGACTCCCAGCCCAGGGCTCCTTCTTCCTTAGCCCTGTGTCTCTGTTCCCGGGGTGTGGCAGCTAGGAAAAGCTATTGCCATGGGAATGGCGAAACAAAGGTTCTGTTGCTGGAACATGATGTCTGTACGAGGCTCAGGGAGCCGGGTTTGCAAGTTGCCATCAGACTGGGCTGGGAAATTAAAGGGGTCTGAGGGAATTAGAGAATGAGGAGCCTCAGAGGTTGGGCTGGCAGGACTGGATCTCTGCATTTCTCAGCAGGACTGAAAGAGTTAAACTAGAACTTTGGGAAGATGCCATTTGTGGGACAGCTAGTGGGAGGGAGAGATTAGAGGCTGGGAAGTGAAGCAAAGAGGCTAATGGAAGGGGCTGTGGGTGGTGTCCAAGAGGACAGGTGGGTGTATAGATACCTGGACCAAGGAGGTGCCTCTGAGTATTAATGGGGTAAGACTCAGCCAGACTGAGTACAAGCTGAGCAAGCCAAGGACAGGACACGGGAGATGCTCTCCAGGGGAGGGAGCGGCTGTGACCACCCACCCCATTGCTCCAAGAAGAGCCCCATCTGCTCTGGGGAGAGGTGGTCCCCCCCAGCTCTGCCTGGGAGGGTGCTGACCTGGAACCCCCTCTGCAGCCATCATCAGCAGCACCAGTGGCAGCAGTGGCTATGGCTTCCGGCCCAGCACGGTCAGCGGTGGCTACGTGGCCAACAGCAGCAGCTGCATCTCTGGAGTGTGCAGTGTCCGTGGTGGGGATAGCAGGAGCCGGGGCAGTGCCAGCGACTACAAGGATACCCTGGGGAAGGGCTCCAGCCTGAGTGCCCCCTCCAAGAAAGCCAGTCGGTAGACAGGGCTGCCCCGTGGCCCGCCCCCAGCCCGCTGTCAGCTCCACCTGCACCCTGCTGGTCCTGCTCCCCTACACCTGCACTGGCCTTGGCCACCCGCTCTCCCAGCCTGTGTCTTCCTGAGCCTGGGTAGGCCTGATGCCCAAGCTCGGTGAAATTCCTCCCTGCACACTCTGGGCAGTCACTCCTTGGCTGTGGTCCCAGCCACACCACCAGCTGTGTTTCTGGCTCCCAGCCTCCCCTGCGCTGCCCAGCCTCTAGCTTAGCACTAACTACTCTACCTGGCTCCCGGGGCCTTTCTCTGTGCCCACCTGTGCCCACACAAAGCTGGGAGCTTGCTCTGTGTGCAAGAAAAGGAGGACTGAAGGACAAACAACCAAACGTGGCCCAGTCCCCATCCTACCCTGGCTCAGTCTCATGGCTCATTCGGAGTGGGACCAAGCACAAGTCAAGGTCTCTCTCTTCACTCTCCTGCACCCACAAATGGAAAACAGGCACTGCTCACTTCTCCCTATTCTTCAAGGCCCTCCCTGTTGCATCCTCAATAAACAGCACGATCTGATGGCCTGGTCTCTGAGTCGTCCACGTGTGCACATGTACCTCTGCCCAGATGCGTGAGTGTGCACCACACACACGGACACACACATGTGAATACACACAGCACAGACACAGACACACAGAAGTACGCCCCTGTGCATCACCCATGAGGCCTGTATTTCTGTGTTAAATTTCTCTGGCGGGCAGAAGAGCAAACTCCCAGTGCACACGAGGCAGCGGGGTGAGAGCACTGTCTGGACTGCAGTGGATGGGGTGTGGAGTGGAGCCCAGGAGGAGGGAGGAGGAGGGACGGGGAGAGAGGACACGCATGGAGAGGCTGGGCATGCCCCTGGCTGGTGGCTTCAACAGAAGGATGAACTGTGTCCAATGACAGAAACGGTCATGTGCCTGGCAGGGACCTGCCTCTTTCTGAGACTGGACTTTCCTAGTGGGAAGGTGGGGGCTTGGTGCACAAGTGTCTGCATTTTTCCAGCCCTGTCCTCACTGCTCAGAGGTCTGGCCTCCTGGGGGTCAGCCAGGAGGGGCAGAGCTGGTGGGCATCCCACACTCTGGACCTCTCTGATGAGTAACAAGTGCTTGGAAGCTGGAGCAGGAGTGGGGTAGAGTGAGCTGGGGGCCACCATGGGGGGGCAGGCTGTGAATTTCAGTGACTGTACAGTTGACACCTCCCAAGACATGTCCCATCCACCCCACAGAACCACTGTGACGATGGCCAGTCCTGCCTAGGTGAGGAGGGGTGTTAAGAGGGTGGACAGACAGACTCCCCAGGCCAGCTCTGTGTCTGCAGCAGGGAGGGGGGAGGTAGAGGAGGGGTAGGGCATTGTGGGTGGATGGGAAGCCAAAGTCATACAGGTGCTGGACACTGATCTATTTGCAGGATAACCATGCTAACGGTATTGTTTGTGGGGAAGGAAGAGGGTTTCAGTTTCACAGAGGAATGGGTGGTTGGGTGGGATTTTGGGAAGGGGCCTGAGGTTGAGGTGGGGCTAGAGAGCTGGGGAGGAGGGTTTGGGGCAAGAAGAGGAAGTGCGATGGCAGAGGGAGATGGAGGGTTTGGAGGAAGGAATGGATGGGCTGGGCTGGTGGCTAGAACATTCAGGATAGTGGCTGGCCCTTAGGGCAAGACCACAGAGCCAGGCTCGAAAGCCCCCTGCCCAGAGGTAGCCACCAGCCAGAGCCTCCTGGCTGCCCTCAGTTTGTCAGCATCGCCATCTAGCAGTGGGCGTGAGCAGACAAATTTGCTCCCTTGGTCGACAAGGCAAGGTGTGTGTGTGTGTGTGTGTGTGTGTGTGTGTGTGTCCAGGACTGGGCATAGATATTGCCATTTCCTCAATGAAAGCACCTTTTGCCTCTGCCAACCTACTCCCTTAGCAACAGTGAGGACTGAGTTCAGATAGCAGAAAGAACCTTCTAGTTGAGAGGCTTGAAGAAACAGCTAAATTCTCAAATCTGGGGGTGGTGTCTTCTCTGGATGCCGCTGGCTCATCACACAGATTTGGGGAGGGAGTGAGGGACTCTCCCACCATCCTTTTATGCCCCAGGCTCATGGGGTCTCCTGAGCAGGCAGGGCTGTCCCGGGGTCCAAGTCTGTTTTCTGGAGCCATAGGACAAGGTGCTGGAGATGGGAACCTCCGCAGGAGGCATTCGGGAGTCCTGCACTGAATGAGGCCCATGGCAGGGACCTGAGCTAACAGGTTGGCAGGTCCCAGAATGAGAGGGCTCAGCTGGGCAGCAGACCAGGTAGGACTTGGTGGACAATTTGGGGAGCAAGTGAGGGCTCTGGGGAAAGAAAGTAATGACGATGACGAGCAAGCAGGGCGGCCCCTATGGTACATCTTATGGATCGGCATGGGCATTTGGCTGTGGTTGCCGAAAGCAATGCAGGCTCTTTACACAGGCTGAAAAATAACCTGGAAACTTCAGAAAATACTATGTCCAAGCCCCTACCCCAAACTGATTAAGTCAGCTACTGGGAGTAGGGCCTGAGCATTGACTGGAATCTTCTGAAAATCAGCAAAGGGACTGCCACGACCAGCCGAGTTGAGAACCTAGAGTGTGGTCCAAAGGATTCTGTGGCTGTGCCCAGATCCAGAGGGAAAGAATGGCACGAGCGACTTGCCAATGCCGGCCGTGGTCACCAGCGCAGGAAGGGTGCATGTTTGTTTTCTCTGATGAGCACTGCCTGTCACTGTACAGCCCATGAACGTTTTCACATTCGCTGTCTGAGAACAGCACTTGGAGGAGAGACTGCTGTCCCCAGGCTGTTACTGCCATTTCACAGTTGAAAACATCAAGGATGAGAGCCCAGCGTATCTACAGCACCCTGGGCTGGCAGAGACCCAGAGACACCCCGCATATCGCCTGCCTTTTAAGGGGCTGAGGGGAGGACTGTGGGGGCAGGGCTCTACCTCCCAAGTCTAGACAGGAGTTTGCCCTTGGCCATGCTGCCACCTGCCCGCTTCTCCCACCTGGCAGGTTCCAGGAAGAGACCAGCTGCAGGGTAAACGTGGCAGAGGCCCTGGTGTCCCACTGTGGGGTGGCCTCTGTACTGTGCAGCAGGAGCCACTCTATTTATCTCACCAGCCAGAACCCAAGTGTCAGTAGGCCAAGCACCAGATGTGGCAGAGATGCGGGGGCATCTCTTGTGCTGGAGACAGAGACTCATCCAAGACAGCACTAGAAACAACTGGACAGCTCTGCTGGGCAGGGCTGGTTTGTGCAAGAGGGAGCCTGGAGTGGGCTGAGGGGCAGGGGCAGGGCTAGGAGGCTATCCAAGGGGTTGAGGGGGCTGTGGTTGCCACGACAATGGGGGAAGAGGCAGGGAGAGGAGTTCTAGCTTGTTCACGGTAGAGCTCCTTTCCTCACGCCGACAGTGAAGGCCCGTGAGGCTCAACAAGTGCCCTCTCCGTCATCCTGGTGTTTTCTGTCATCTCCCCCGGCACCCGTGACCAGAGGTGGACAGCCTTCAGCTTGGCATTCCCAGTGTGTGCCTGGCACACCACATGCACTCCGTATCAGCTGGTGGGCTCACTCCCCTCCCTGCAGGGCTCTGACTTCGGCCTGTCACTGTGGGTACTGACAGGAACCTGCCCTTGGGACACCTGGCTGGAGGACACCCTGCAGAGGGCCCCGTCAGACATCGCAGCCCAGCTGGGGGACAACTTGGGGCTGCTGGGTGTCTGAGGGCCTCCCTGCCTTGACCACGGCTCGGCTCCTTTCTCCGTCTGTGGAGCCACATCCCCACGGCCTGTGCCACACTCCAGGCCCAGAAGCACCCAGCGGGGGAAGGGAGACGGGTGTTTACGGAGCATCGCCATGGGCCAGGCTCTAGAGTCAGGGCACGGCACCCGCGTCATCTCTCCAAGGTGGGTGTTATTGTTCCCAAGACACAGACGTACTAAATCCAGGGCTGCAGAGTCAGGATTCAGTGAGGTTGGTCTCTCCAAAGCCCACACTCTTTCCACACCACCACCCTGCCTCCTGTGATGGGAACTGTCGCCTCTGCCCACCCAGCGGCCACACCTTTCCCCCTGCCTGATGCCCTGCAGGCTCCCTGCCCATTTTCCATGGAACTTCTGTCCTGTTCCATCAGCTGAAGCCCCAGTGTCTCTGGGTCCCAGGCACTGGGTTGGGTCCCCTTTCTCTGGGTTCCCCTACTGCAGGCTGTCTGCTGAGGCTGTGGCCCACCATCACCTCCAGGCCACAGAGACCGATCCCCTCAATGGTGGGAGATCAGGCAGCGCCGAGGTCCCAGCTCCACACTCGCTTCCCCTGAGGCCCTGTCCAATAGCCAGGTGGTGTCGGCCCCAGGCCAGCAGGGGTTGGTGGGGAAGAAGAAGAGGAGGAGGAGGAGAGGAGGAGGTGGGCAGGGGTGAGGAGGGAGACGGGCCCAGGCAGACTGGGAGGGCAATTTGCCCTGAGCTCTGGGACCAGAAGCACCAAAATGAAACTCAAGACCAGCAAGAAGAGTCCGGAGAAACAAGGAGATGGCGCCAGGCACACACGTGAGCAGGCTCTTCTGGAACTGTCCTTCCTTCAGAAATCGGTGTGGTGGCAGTCCAGCGGCTAAGCACAACCACTACCACTGCAAACACCCCTGACAGGCACCTCCTCTTTCCTTAGGAGACTCCGAGTCCTCACATCTCACTTCTGGCCTTGGAGAAGTTCTGCCTCGTGTCTGCCCTCCACCTCCCACAACACGGGCCCTCTCCCGACAGCTCACCCCACTGCCCCCGGTGGGGACTGTCTCTTTTCAGCTGGCCCTGCCCAGGCTCGCCGCCTGCCCCGGGGCCTGTTCTCTAACATCCACTCACTCAGTGTGGCCTTCCCAGCTCAAGCCCAGGTTCCTGCCTAGAACACAGTGGTGGCCCGTGGCCGGTGCTGGTGGAAGACGGAGGAGAATCCACCGACCGCCCAGAAGTGAAGGACAGGCCCTAAAACAGGTAACTTGGGAGCTCAGTTTATGTAAGGGTTATCTCCATTTATAACAAGCAGGAAATATTCATCCTCTGAGAACCAGCTGCCCTCACTGGTCCTGATTTTTTCTAGTTTGAATAGATCTCTGATGGTCTTGGAATCCAGCCAAGTCGTGAGAGAGGGCCTCTGGCTTGCCATGAAAAATCCTCAAAACAAATAAAAGGCAGATTAATCATAACATCAGACTGCCCTGGGGGTAGATGGGACAGGAGTAGGGAAGGGGAGTAGGGGTGGGAAGATTCTTGCTCCATTTTCTCCCCCAGGCAAGCAAGAGGCGCATCGGGGAAAGGAGCCCTGTGTAGGCAGAGGCAGGTCTGGAGCAGAGGGGTGGTGGGGACGGTCCCACTGCACATCCATGGCAGGTGAGTCCTGCAGCCCCAGGCCTCCCTGTGTCTGGGGCCTCTTAATCCACGGTCAGGGGGTGGAGGCATTTTCCCAACTCAGTGGGAGGCAGCAGGGCCACGGCCCTTTGAGTGTCCTTCATGTTCTCTGAGCAGCATATGTGCCCCTGCGTGAGTGCCCAGCCAGGAAGAGGTGTGCGGTGAGAGAGAGCTGAGCAAGCCCTGGGTGCCAGGCCATTAGGGTCAACGTTGGGAGTCCCCCATCATGGAGGAGGGTTTCAAACAAGATGCTGGGGCTTCCCGAATTTTATTTTGCCAAAATAGGACATTAAAAATGCAGCAATTACCACCTACTACCTTCACCATTTCATAAAAGAAAGGGACACTTTAACAGTAGAAAGGACGTTCTCCCAGACTAAGTTCAGTCATTTAAATCTGTGGTCCCCAATTCCAGGGCCAAGGACCGGTACTGGTCCATAGCTTGCTAGGGACCAGGCTGCAGAGCTCCACCACCTCACCCCCACCCATTCATGTCTTCCATGAAACTGGTCCCTGGTGCCAAAAAGGTTGGGGACTGCTGCTTTAGATAAAATAAAGTTAGCTGCATGAAAAACTTAACTGTATTGCACTTACTTTTCTCAATTGCTCTGGACGCATGAGAAATGCTTCAAGCGTGTGCCCTTTCTCAGGCACCTCTTTGTACGGGTGTCCTCATCTAAATAATGGGAATAAGATGCTGTCAGTGGCACCCTGTTTAGAAGCTCATCAAAAGGACTAGTGAAGGGGAAGGACATAAAGAGAATGTCAGGAACAAGGGCAATGACCCTCAGGGGCAGGTAATTCCAAGTGTCAGTAGCTGTGAAGGCAAAAGCCAAGGAACAGGAATGTGAACAATGCTTTGGGAAGAAGATGAGAGCTCCAAGTGACTGCAGAATAGGGAAGGAGTAATAAAGACAGTAAGTACCAGAGTTTATGAGTGGGGATGATCTTAGGGTTCATCTAGAGATGGACTAGGCCAGTGCCTCAGTTTACAGATGGGGAACCTAAGGATCAGTGAGGTCACGTAGCTAGCAGGTGGAAGAATCAGGCCCAGGAGACTCTGTCTAGACAAGGATATATGCAATGTAGATTTTATGCCCAACTCACACATTTGTGTGGCTATTCCAGAGAGTAACTTAGTTCTAGATGTTTGAGTCTAGAACAATCATTGATGAAAAAAAACCTAAAGTCTTTCCCCTTATATGAAGATGGTTGAGTTCAGAATACTCAAAAGAACTGAGAAAATGGCACAGAATATGGGACAATTACTACGAAAATACCTAAGAGGAAAAAAACAACAAAAACAGCTAATAAGATAATTAGCTTACATTAGCTCTGAGAAACGGTCTGGGTGTTTGCACACCTCAGCTTTGCATACTGTCCCTGGGGCTTCCTCTCTATGTGTCCCTTAGCCCAGCCGGCCTGAAGGAGTGAGCCAAACGCTTGGTGGCTCTCTCTGCTGCTGACCCTCCTGAGAAACCCAGGCAGCCCGGGGCCCCTCCATACACCAAGACGAAGGCTCCGCTTGCAAAATGTCTCCAGGCCAGTGGCCCAGGAGGGGGCAGAGGTGCTCTTGTTCCTCCAAGTCCAGGGTTTGGGTCTCCCATAGACTGACCCAGGAGGGGCCAATACTCCAATGGAGTATTTATTCTTGGACTCCTCAGACTTCCAGGTCCTAAAGTGGCAGCGTGGAGAGAGCTCCCAGCGCCTGGCCTGCAGCTGCCCGTTTCTCTTCCTACCCTTGGCTTTGTCCCCAGCCTACATATCTAAGCCCCATCTACACCCTGCAGACACTCAAGGCCTGCCCAGCATTGCGGCAGGCTGCCTTCCAGAGGACGGACCTGCGCAGGTCTATGCATGGGCCAGGGGTTGCTGGTTGGTTCGGGGGTTTTCGTCAGTTGAGCTGGCCTGGAAGGGGGCCGTGTGGCTTCCCTGAGCATGTCTCCATAGCCCCGCAGACGTCTGGCTCTGTGGGGAGAGGGCAGCTGGAAGGGCCCAGGGCAAGGGCTGCTCTTGACGAAGTATAAGGATGCTCTAGATACAGCACCCACACTTGGGACACCTAGGCCAAGCTGCAGGTGTCAAAGGACAGGAGGAAGGAATAGCAAAGGAGTAGATGGGAATGGGAAATAAATGTAGATTTAGACTTGGAAGGTAGAAATGATGAAATAGCTATTGTTAAATTGGGGCTGTGCATCAGACCAGGAGCTAGATTCTTTAAGAATATTTCCTTATTAGATCCTTAACAATCTTATTGGTACCCCCAGTTTATATAAATAAGGAAATTTAGAGCCAGAGAGACCATGAAGCACACTTATGGCCACCAGCCAGAAGTGGCAGCCCACATTCTCTCCTACCCTGAGGAGGCAGAGCGTGGAGAGGGGAGTGAGAATGTCATTGCCTCCCTCTTGTGTCTCAGATGTGGCACCTGAAGACACAGAACCAAGTCCTGGAGTAGCAGGGGCCCTTAGAGCTCCTGGGGAAGTTGGGGACACTGTGTGGGACCAACAGTAAGGGTATGGGAGGGGAAAGGTGAGGCTGGAGTCAGCACTGGGGACAGGCAGGAACTGCCAGTGACAGCCAAGGCCCAGCAAGGGGCCCAGTGACTGGGGCAGAGGCCAAAGGCCTTGAGGTGACAGGCTTTTCAGGAGTATATCCCAGGTCTCGCCAGACGGCAGTGAGCGTGGTTCCCAGCATCTCTGGGTAGGCACTACCTATCACAGGTGGGGTTGGGTTGGGTGCCTCGGTCACCCCCCCCCCAACACACTCCTAGGCTGAACCTCCTGCAGCCCTTGTTGTTTTGACGGCCTGGTCAGAAGCTGCTGTTGCTACACTCACCTCTTACCCTCTAAGGACTGTAATTGACTATCCGAGTGCTCATTTGTGGTTTGCAGACACTTGGTCTATCATCACAAAACTTCACTCCCTGCCGCCCTGACTCTGGGTCAGGTGTACCTGTTCTTCCAGGCTCACAGCTGGGTGTCCTGAGGATGTCCAGCAGCCCAGGTGTCACCCCTTGCCCCACAACCCACCTCTCCACAAGTGCAGTGGTCGGGGGTGGATCTCCTTGTTTGATGGGAGAAGAGGGCTGAGGTTGGAGAGCTATTCTCCAAACTTCCAGGCTGGAGGAGGACAGGGAGCCAGGAAACAGAGGCAAGGCCTATCCCTAGTCCCCAGGACCCGGGAAGGAGGACACTGGAGCGGTGTTAGGAAGGCGTCTGGGGCACAGGTTTGAGCAGGGGGAGGAGGGAGCACAGGCGTGTGAAACCGTGCTTTCCACCCAGGGGCGGCCTGCCACTGCGGCACACAAAATCATTTCAGGCTGCGTGTCACAGCCTGTTTCATGGTTGTGGCATTATTTTGATATATATTAGAAAATACATAATTTGGTAGTTTTCTTTTGAAATAAATATACTAGGTGAACATGTAAGCCAATTTTAGAAAATGTATTAGAGAAAATGATAGTACAGGTGGTTTGTGAACACGGCCAAACTCCTGACAGTGGCACTTGAAGGACTGAAGTTTGGGAGATATTTACGGAGGCATAAATATCAGAGGGGGCTGAAATTGCCCCAGTTGGCGAGGCCAGCGAGGCCAGGCTGGTTTAGGGCCGGCTGCAAGGCTGCAGACGGCTCTGAGGGCTATAAGCAGGTTGGGCAGTGGAGCTACCGTGCAGATAGATTGGCATATAATCACATTATTCTCCCTGCGAGTCAGTGCCCTGAGGGAGCGAGACTAAGACATGTCTCCAAATACAGACATATCTGTCAAAGAGGTGGAGGGCCTGATCGCTTCTGTGCAGCTCTGCAGAAGTGGAAGTGGTGTTGGAGGGAGGCAGATTTCAAAGCTCAGTGAGGAGGACCATGCTTATCGTGAGGACCATCTGAAGCTAGACAGGGGTTCTCGTGCATGGTGAGCTCCCCTCCACTGGTGCCCCCAGCAAGGGTGGTGAGACTTTCCAGCAAGGAGCGGTGGGAGGGAGAGAGAGCCGGGGTGCTCTCAGAGGAGGACCTGAGAACGGGTGGCTGGGTGGCCGTTGTCACTCAGGGCCCAGTGCGTGCCTGGCAGGAGATGAGGCCCAGGTGGGTGGAGGGCCACCTCTCTCAGGAGTGAGATGACGGGAGCAGGACCGCAGACTCAGGAAGCCTGATAGAAGTGCTCCTCCCCTCCATCCTCCGGGGATTTTTGAATGCAGACCCTGCTTCAGACATCTCAGGATTCTTGGCCATGGAAAACTGCAGGACTGAGCAGATCAGAAGGAAGAATGTGTCCAACCTGCCACCCAGCCTGAGGCTGAGCTCAAGCCCTGGGACCTGACTAAGGTGATCAAGTGATTGATGGTGCTGGAGGCCTTTGGAGGTGCCTGCCCAACTGACTCACGAGGTGGGACCCAATTTGGTAATCGGAGCCCGAGGTCTGGGTGTTAGAACATCCATGCTGGATTGGTTTCCTTGGGGTACAAACTCAAGATCTCCCCTGCTCTGTCCCTTCCACGTCCCTCTGGAGCTGTCCCCCAGCAGTGGAAGAGCTGGGACCCAGCCATGCCATGTCCCTGGAGGGGTGTGGAAAGGGTACAGGCTGTGGGAACCCTCACGAGGGTGTAGGGCGAAGTGGAGGGCAGGATTCCTGAGCAGCCCAAAGCTATTTTCAGGTCAAAGCCTCTGTCTTTAGCCTGCATTCCCCTCTGAGGTCATTATGAGATGAACCTATTAGGCATGCCCCTCTTTGCAAGGAGTGGAATCTCTGTCAAGATTCTGACACAAAGGGTGCACCTGTTCTCTGCCACACAAGGCGGCTATGGGGCCTTGAGAAGATGGATGGACCCCATTCTTTTTGGAGTAAACCCTCTGGGGCTGTCTGGAGAAAGTGTGGGCCTGGTTTCCTCTGCCTCCCCAACAAGCAGCTGGGCCACTTGGGAATGCCTACATTTGTCCCATCAGGCCAACAAGCTCAGGGAGATAATATAACCAGTTATCATGTCACATTTCAGGATAGACATCTGCCTCACCTGCCAGACCCTTCGCTGCAAACTGCCCTCTTGCCTTGTTTGGCCTCTCCCACGTGAGGACGTGTGGCAGGCAGCTGGCGGTCGGGGAAGAATCAAAAGTAGGCAAAAGCAGCAGTGGGTGGAGTCAGTTAACCAGGAAATAAGGCCATTGCTCTGCCGAGAGACCAATCCCCTCTAACACCTAGGAGAAGGCTGGCAAGGTAGGGTGCTCTGCTGCAAGCAGGCCAGACACACTGGAGTGACGAGACCCCAGGTGGAGCAGGCATGGGTTGCGTGGCTCACCCGTCAAAGTGCAGCCAGAGGGCAGCTGTACGTCCAGCCCGAGCTCCTCCTACCCCTGGTGGGATGGTGAGCACCTGAGCCTGTCCTTTGGCTCTAGACATGGCTCCTGCTGAGCCTGGGGGTGGGGGAATGTGGAGGCTGGGAGGGAAAGCCAGTCTGAGGAAGGTGGACTCAGGACTCAGCCCACAGCGAGCACTCAATCTGAGACCAGCAGACAAAACCCCAAATGCACAGGGACCTCGGGGCAGTAAAGCACATGTCTGGCAGAGGAGGCCAGTGGCCCTGAGCAGCTGGTGATGCTGACCTGCTCACGGCTCCGTAGACTGGCGCAGTGCCTGCTGTACTGCACAGTGTGGGCCTCAGCAGGAGGGCAGCTGAGAGGAGCTGGGTTCAGGGTGAGGAGGGCAGGTGGGCTAGGGGGCAGGGGCGGGAAGACGGGAAGCTGGGAGAGGGTAACCTGAGTGTGGAGGGCAAAGAGCAGACCCCCTTGGCAGCCGTAGAACCTAGGCAGAGACAGTTTGTCTAGAGGTGGCGTCCTGCTGTGGTTACAAGTCACCCTGCAAACTCAGTGATAAAACAGTACAAATGGGTCACATCACAGACCTGCAGGTCAGAATCTGAAGTGGGTCTCTCTGGGCTAAATGGAGGTCTTGGTGGAGCTGCGTCCCTCTGGAGGCTCCGCAGGAGTTTGCTTCCTCGCTCATCTGCTCCTATGGGGAGTCAAGTTCATCCCCCGGCATCACTCTGACCTCCTCGGCTGCTTCCCTTGTTCACATTTAAAAGGACGCTTGGGACTGTAGTGAACCCACACGGATAATCCAGGATCATCTTTTTATGTTAAGGTCAGCTAGCTAGCACCCTTAGCACCACCTGCAGCCTGAGTTTTCCTTTGCCATGTAACATGACAAACATTCCCAGGGTCCAGGGATTACAACGTGGACATCTTTGGGGGTCATTATCCTGCTTATCAGAGACGGCAGGGGAGATGGTGAGCAAAGCGGACCCAGAGGCATTGAGGACGAGGCCAGTGGGAAGCTACTGTGCGTTCTCGAGCAAAGGAGGTCTTCACCCAGGGACCTGGCTAACCTCGGTTCTCAGGGTTAGCGTGAGCTCATTTTCCAGGCTCAGAACAATGGAGCCATATTATGTCTGAGGCCGTGCAGACCATAACGTCTTTTTGTTCTCTGCTGCGGGCAGCACGCCAACCTTTGGGAGGCCCTGGCTGACGCCAGAGTGAGGGGGCCCAGCCCTCGGACATGCCCCGGTCAGCTGGCAGCTGGAGACGGGCATGGCGTGGGCTGCGAGGCATCGGTAGCATGTCTCCCCAGCCCTGGACATCGGGCTCTCCCTTCCGGGGTGGCCTGGAGGGTGTGGAGGCCAATGGGTGGGACGAGCCCTCGGGGAGACTGAGAAACCGGTTGGGACTCTCAGCGGCTGAGGAGGGAAGCAGGGCCTGGCGGGGCGAGGGAGGGTCATCGTGAATGGAGCTTTTGTTCACTCCTTGGCAGGCCCCTACCTGGGAGGCTGGTGGGTAAGTGGAGAGTGTTCAGGCCTCATAGATCTAGAGGGTTGGGAAGCTCCCTCTTGCAGGGGCATCGTGGTGTTGAGGAGCCTCGTGGCATCCCAGAATTTCTTCCTGGGTAGGGATTGGGGCTTAGAGGTGGTGATCTGGCTAGAAGGAGACAGTGGCATGGCTGGTCTGTCTCCAGGCTGGTTTGCAGAGGAGCACACTGTGCTGTTCAGGTGAGATGTCTATTTGAGGTGGCTTAATGTCTGGGCCACTGATGGAGATTATGGGGGTGCCGGGCTCCCCAAGGGCCCTCAGCTCCACCACTTATGTGCTGGCTGAGAGCACGCGGGCCAGGGGCAGACAGACCTAGTGTCAAACTCCAGTTTGGGCACATATTAGCTATATGAATTTAGAACCTTTCTGAGGTTCAGAAAACAGGGACAATATTATTAATAGTCCTTAATTGCCTGTGGATAATGTGAGTAGTAAATAAGACACTATATGTTACCTCTTAGCACAATGTCAGACACATAAGCACTTCAAGGAAGGGCTGAAGGAAATCAGGCCGAGTGTCACCAAAAGCAACGAGGCTCCATGTCTCAGTGAAGTGGGGTTAATTTCTTTTCTAAGTGGAGTAGCCTTGTGCAAGCAGCAGGTCCATCTCTATGAGGCCACTGGTGGCTTGGCCTGTCCCAAAGTATGAAAAATGCCAAATAACTGTACAACAGTGCGAATGTACTTAACACTACTGAACTGTACATTTAAAAATGGTTATGACAATAAATTTTATGTTACGTGTATTTTGCCACAATTTAAAAAATATATATGTATATAAACACTGATGTTCCTATTTACAAAATTAAATGTTAACATTATAAAACCAAAAAAAGAAAAATGCCAAATAACTCCCCAGCTATGTCATCCCATTTCATACCCTCCTGTTCGTGGCCTCTGCTCGTCCTGAGCGAAGTGCTGCAGGAGCATGTTTGGAAGTTTTGGCCATAAGTAGTTGTAGGGTTGGGAGAGATGAGAAATGAAGGAATAGCTGAAGTTTGAGCCAAGACACCAGCCCACCCCTGAGGTGTTAGGAGAACAGTTGTCAGCCATGGTGTCGCAGGCATCTGGATGGGTGGCTCCAGGAGGCGTGTGGGCCTTTTCCCTGGGCCTGGTGCCAGGGCAGCAGGGAGATGAGTGTCAGATGGTGGTCCCCAAGCTTTGTCCCTGGAGACGTTGCACAGGATAACTCCCATCCTCTGGAGTCTTTCCCCAGAGTCTCAGCTGCCCCACCCTGGGTTCTGGCAATCCAGAAAGAAGAGGAGGTCTCCCAAGTGTTCATTCCTCTGTCCCTACTCCAAGATAGGGGGCCTGCTCCCTCGGGGTTGATGGAAGACACTGAGGGACATTGACTGCTGGTGGCATATAAGACCCACCGTGTTTGCTGTCCTCAGAGCCTGGCCGGAGTCGTCCTCCGCAGAGTCGTGTCATGGTTGTGCACCGGCAACCTGAACATCCGCAGTGGTGGAGACATGGGCTTTTGGATCCACACTTGCCTAGGCCCATGTCTAGGCTCCGCTGCCTACCTGATGCTTACACTCTCTGGACATCACTTTCCTCCTCTGTGAAATGGGACGATAATAGACCCAGCCCATGAGGTTGTGAGGGGTCAATGAGTTGACATATCGAGAACCCTGCCTGGCACATACCCAGCACTACCTAACTGCAGCTACTGTGATTATCTTCCATCATGCCTTGAAGTACATCCAGGGCACTGACCCAGCCCACGTTTTGAACTATTTGGGGATCGTGGAGAGTCCATGGGGAAGGGGGCAGACCCAGCACCAAGCAGGTAGACATGGGGGAGAGGATGGAGTGGATTCCCTGCCTGCAGAGTGGACTTGGGATTGATAGGCTGTGGGGAGCCAGGGACATGTGAACAGAACGAGGAATGTTGGGAGCCCTTGAAAACGCCTCGGAGGATATGGATTTGACCAGGGAGCCAGCCAAGGGCACAGTGGGGCTCTGAACAGGGGCGGATGGAGCCACGTGTGGGTTCTCCCTTCTCATATCAGTCGGTGGGGGCAGGGGGTGGTCAGTGCCCACAGACTGGTGGGACCTAGTGGCTTCCTGCAGGCAAATGCCTCGGGGGAAAAGCTCCCTGGAGACACCAGCCAGCACCAGAAGTTCTCAAGGCTCTGGACAACGGAGAGGGAGAGTGGTAAAACCGCCATCACCCATGGAGGTCAGCAGCCAGGCCCTGGTGCACTCAGGCCTTGGGAAATGGTTCTCCCAAGGGGACTGACACACACAGCCTTGGAGTAGGAAACAAACAGTCTCTTGCTGGCAGCTCAGGGCAATGGACACCATGCAGGAGCGGACCAGGACCTGGGCCTGGTTCTCACCCCAACTTGCTGAACGCTGCACCTTCCTGAACTCAGCCTCTTCCTCTGTGGATGGATCTCAGGGGGGGCTGGGTGTTTTCTGAAACCAAGGCAGGCAGGATGCCTTAACCCTTTGCTCGGCCACCCCTGGCACTGCCAAGTGCTGTGGGTCACTGTCCTGGCCTGGTGAGGAGCTCTGGGGAGGAGACCCAGCCCAGTCCTCAGCCCTGGAGTCTGCAGGAGGACATGGGAAGGACACAGGGACACAACCGAAGTCCAGAAGCACCCAGTGCACAGCGCCTCGCAGCGGCTCAGACACACATGTTGAATGAAGTCCTGGTTTGGCAATTGGTATGAGTATTCATGTGTGCTCTCTTTGCTCAGCTGCTTTTCACATTGCGTCTCCCCTGGAAAAAGCCTTACCCTGTTTCCTCTAACTCTCGACAGTGGTCCAGCTGGACAGTGAGCAAAGTCAGTAGTGGCTTGTGCTTGTGGGACGTGAAGACAGGAGCTGCACGTGTGTGCACAGGGTGGGACTGGGGCACTCGAGGTGCTGTGTGCCCTGAAGACTGTCCACAGGCCAAGCACATTTCCTGAAGGTGGCCCTGGGATAGGCGACATCTCCAGCCTTGACGCCATCATTTACTGTCTTTTCTCTACCATCGTAGCACCACTCTGTACTGACTCGCCCATGTTAGGAGCTCACCAAAGCAAAAGGGAAAGCCAGGTAGACACAGGGCTCTGTCCCCTGTGCCTTGGCCTTCCCTCTTAGGACCAGGAAGCCATGCGCCAAATCCAAACTCCAAGAGAAGGCGACACCAGTCTACCTCTGCCGTCCCGTTCCTAATTGTGCCTTCTGGGGAGGGGACAGACAGGAGCAGGGTAAAAAGGAACACAGGGCATGTTAGGAATGTACAAAACGCTTCCTTCCATGTCTCTGAACCTGCGAGGTACAACCTGGGTGAATGGGTCGTGTCCCTGCCGCTCCACTGAACAGAAAGGCTGCAAGTTCCCAGAGTCCCAGACACACATGCCCATGTGTGACACCAAAGCAAACGCTAAGAACACAGTAAAAGCCCTTCTTTGCATGTTCCGGTGTTAGATTTATACACATAGAGTGTGAAGGGCCGTGCCTGGCACTTGGTAAGTCCTATATAAATGTTTATCTAAAAAATTAAACCACTGTCTATGAGAAAGCGAAGCGCAGAGGTTTCTGCTGTATGTCCTTTTTTAGTCCCTCTGACTAATTAAAGTATTTGTTGATTTCCAGCCCATAGTTTCAATCAACCGAAGGGGATTTCAAAGACATTGCTATGTCATTGGCAAAACACCCTTCAAACAAGGAAAGCACATTCCCCAGACTTGCAGGGGCCTGCTAGAGGGAAGCTGTGCTCTCACCCGCGAGGGCCGATCGCTTGTTGAATCTGAGGGATGGGGGCCAAGGCTGCTCCCCACGGCCTCCTGCAAGTCTGCCCTGCCCTTCCTGCTCAGCCCCAGTCAGCTCTCAGTGAAAACTCCAGCTTGCGTGGCCCCCTCCCTGCCAGTGAGCCTGGGGCCCTCCCTTCTCTCCCAGCCCTCAAGGGGGACACTGTGCAGTAAGAGGAGGGCTGCATGTCCCAGGGCCCAGAACCATTCAAGGGCTTGATCAAGACTAAGACATGGTCCAGAGTGGGGCCACGAGCTTTTGCACCTGTGCTGTGCCCCACAATTTGTGTGAAGCCCTTGCACCGGAAAACTCAACTCCACAGGTCACTTGTCACTATGATCCCCATAATGGCAGCAGGGAGCTGTCTGCAAAGCCCGCCTGAGCCAAGGCTGAGTGGTTGCTTTACTTCTGGACATTTGCGAGTCTACCCAGGCCTATTTTCAGACTTGGGCCTGAAAGTCCTAGAGACATTGGGTGGGGTTCCCAGCATCACAAGGCAGCCTCAGCCAGATCCGGCTGCATGATTGGGGGAGGGCAGTATGTCCAGCTCCCTGGTCCACAGAGGGGCCAGTATCCCATGCCCCTGAGATCCTAAGAATCCAGCGGAGATCAGATTTGGAGTGGGGGCAGGGTTCCCGCTGGCTTTGGGTGGAGGCAGGAAAATTCTCTCAATTCCTCCTGGAGGCTAGGGCTTCGGGAAGAGTTATCTGGGCTGGCTCACTGCTCTATCTGCCCTGCCCCATCCTGTGAATCTGGCTCCCTGCTCCCCGACGGGGCTGCCAGCCACAGCCCAGCGAATAGGGTGACTCAAGCCTCAACTATGGCTCCCCACTTTTTGTGCTGACCACGCAAGACGTGGAGGGGCTGCAAGGGCAGGAACACTGTCACTGTCCTCCTCTCCTGGAGGAGGGGGGTGGGGGCTGGGCAGGGCATGGGGGCTACTGGTGAGCTCAGATGCAGAATGCTCGCCAGGCCTGGGGTGGGGGAGCAGTCTAAGGAAGAAAGAGTCACGAACGCTGTCCTCAGAGGGTGCCCGGTTTGGAGTGGACAAGAGACTTGCCCTGTAGGCATGGACCCAGAGACAAAGCAGATGGGCAGGACTCGGGACTCAGCATGTGGCTGGAGGATTCACATAAATACATGGGAATGTATATATTAATATTATATATAATATATATAATACGCATCCATGTTATATTATTATCAAAATATGTGTATATAATATAAGGAATTCACATAAAGATCTGGGAAAGGAGTGGAGGGAGTTGACTTCACGCCAGTTCAGTGAAAAGAACGTTAGCTGAGACCTCCAGTGCTCAGGCTGGCTGAGGGCGCGGGCTATGCAAAGCTGTTCCCTAACCTTGGGGACTGTATTTATTATGCTCTATTAAATATATCTTCTTTTGAAGACATCCAGATGGGGGTGGAGGCTCTGAGGCGAGAGTCTTGGGCTGGGGTGGCAGGATTTGCCTGATCCGTGCCCCATGGACCAAAAGAACTCCCTGCCTGGTGCCTGTGAAGTGCTTCCCTGTTTCCGAAGCACTGCCTGTGTTCCACGGCCCCACACCTCCGGGAGGGGGGCCTGCCAGTCCTCGCACTGCCCCTTCCCTGACAGGGAAGGCAGCAGGGCTGGCTGCGGAGAGATCGCTTAGTCCTCACTGTCTCTTGCTGATGTGGAACACAATGCCGGAGGAGAAGCAAGCGGCAAGTCCTGCCAAGCCTCGGTGACTCCCTCGGTGGCGTGGCCGACACAAAACTCGCTGGCAAGCGTGCTATAATCCCGCTCTTCCTGCCACAGTGGAATTCCAGGCCGGGGTGCAACTCTCCCACACTGCAGCGGTGTTGGTGCCTGGCGCCCCACCGGGAGCAGCTCCACTATTTACACCCGTCCACGTCTGACATCGAAGGAGGGCTTGCCCTGCCCGCCTGGGGGAAGGTTCCCACAGAGCTTGGACAGAGGAGCACCACTATTCCCCTGCTGAGACACCCAAACACTCCCTGCTACAGTTACTTGCCACACACCCACCTCTAGTCCCTGGCATCTGGATCCGAGCTTGGCACATGCTAGTCATTCTCAGACTGGCCAGAATGCATTCCTGTTCTGCCAAGTCCTGTCTTTTCACAACACAGCTGGGAGGAGGGTGAATGGGGAGAAGAGAATGTCCCAGTGTCTGGAGCAGGGAGGGGCTTCCCCGAGGGCAGTGGGGACTGTACCTAAGACTGCCACTTGTGTGTGTGTGGCAGAGGAGACATGCCCTGATAGTGATCTTCCAGTGGAAAGGGAGAACTCGCAAGAGTCCCCAGACAGTTGCTTCAGGCTTGAACCTGTTCTATCAGGAGCTGAGGGGCCCCCAATAATTCTCAGGCCTCCAAGACACTCACGTGTTCTGCAAAAGGCAACCAAGTGTGAAATTGGTGAACTAAGTAAAATTCATCTGAGAGTCTCAGAAATTCTCCAGGCAGGCAGGCAGCCCAAGCCTCATTGCCCAGGACCTGTAACGCCAGCTCTGGCCGTCGGTCTGTCTGACGGGACTTTACCTGTCAGCTGCTTTCTCATCACAGCCCTCTGGGCAGCAGCCGCCACCTCGTCTGACCCAGCAACACGGAGTCATTTTCCCACAACCTCGGCTTCCTTGTGGCCAACCACAGTCCCTGACTAGAGATTCCTGAGCCTGGGCTGGGTCCTGACTTATTTTACTCTTGAGGATGTAGCCCCTCAGCCCCGAGGCTTTGAACTCGTTCAACTGCGCCAACCCCGGCCCTCAGAGGCCCCAATAGTTCTTAAAGGGCCCAAGCACTGCCCTAGCTGAGAATCCTGCTTCTGTTTAGGGGAGGCAGAGAGGTGGCCCTATGCAGGTCTGCTGCCAAAGAGAGGGGGTGTGGCTTAGGACACCTCACCAGAACCCCCTTCCCCCCACTTGGTAGCACAACCCCCAGACAAGTTTGCAGAGGGGCCCTCACCGGGTCCTCCCTAAAGCAGCTGCCAGACTCTGTGCCAGCGGCCTGGGCCTGCAAACCTGCGCTGTCTAGTCTTTCTGGCAGCACAATCCATAGTCTCAGAATCCCATTTTCCATTCCCTTGGCCCCGCAGGAGACTGGCTGGGGCGCAGAGAGAGTGCAGCCATTCCCGCTGCATAGAGCAGGCCGGTTTGCCGTTATAACAGGCCAGCCGCTCTCAACATGTTTCTGATGAGATTAGAAGCTCCTGCAGGTATGTGTTTGCGGCGGCCTCCAGCCTGTACCAACAGATACGGTGAGTCATTCCTTCCCCGTGGAAGAAGCAAGAGCTGGCTGCAACGCACCTGGGGGGCTGGAGCCAGCAGAGCAGCTCCCCTGAAGAGAGACACGACTGCCTGCTGAGCCTCAGGGCTTTCTGTCAGGGACTACGCAGGATCCCCGGGTTTGCTAAGCCCCCACATGGTTCTGTCCAGGCCAAAGAGCAAAGAAAAGGTCAAAGGGCACAGACAATGCTACGTTAGGAGGAGCTTTGGAAGCAGGGGCGGGGGATTTCCCACATTCTCTCTTTCTGGAACTTGAGGTCTAGGGGAGCCTGTCTGGTCTGAACCTTGCAGGGGAGTCTGCCCAGTGGGCTCTGGGATAGCTGTCCTCCCCCAAGAAAGAAAGTGTGCAGAAAAGGACAAAGCTGTTTTTCCCTTTGGCACATGCCCAAGGTATCAGGCTGTGGATTGCCTTTCCAAGATATGAGATCCCTGCAGCAACCTGCCTAGAAAGGTGTAAGAGCACATCACCGCCAGGTGCTGGACGGCTCTGCCCCCACTGACAGCTCCCTTAAGTGGAAGGGCAGATGTTCCATGTGTGTTGTGCTGGGTGTCTGTCATCCCTGGCCCTGTAAGGGTCTCCAGGACAGTGGCCGTGGCCCATGCCCCTCACTTCCTGGCACCCTCCTTGGGCTGTTTCCAGCCCCCAGCCCCCACGGTGAAGAGAGACTTGCTGGCAGCATCACCGACTTGCTGCCAAGAGACCAGTGCTGCAAGGCAGGGTTATTTCTAACTGAGCAGAGCCTGCCAGGAAGAAAGAGTTTGCACCCTGCACTGTGCAGGTGTGACGGGTGAGCTCACAGCTGCCCCCCAGGCATGCCCAGCCCACTTAATCACTCACTGCTCGACAGCTCTCCCGCCCGGCCCAGTTCTAGAGGGGATAAAAAGGGGGCACTACAGCTCCTGGGCAACAGAGCCACCTTCCGCGTCCTGCTGAGCTCTGTTCTCTCCAGCACCTTCCAGCCCACTAGTGCCCGGTTCTCTTGCTCCACCAGGAACGAGCCACCATGTCTCGCCAGTCAAGCGTGTCCTTCCGGAGTGGGGGCAGCCGCTCCTTCAGCGCCGCCTCTGCCATCACCCCATCCGTCTCCCGCACCAGTTTCACCTCTGTGTCCCGGTCCGGGGGTGGCGGTGGTGGCTTCGGCAGGGTCAGCCTTGGGGGTGCTTATGGAGCGGGTGGCTATGGCAGCCGGAGCCTCTACAACTTGGGGGGCTCCAAGAGGATCTCCATCAGCACTAGTGGCGGCAACTTCAGGAACCGATTTGGTGCCGGTGCTGGAGGCGGCTATGGCTTTGGAGGTGGAGCCGGCAGCGGATTCGGTTTTGGCGGTGGAGCTGGTGGTGGCTTTGGGCTCGGTGGTGGAGCTGGCTTTGGAGGTGGCTTTGGTGGCCCTGGCTTCCCCGTCTGCCCCCCTGGAGGCATCCAAGAAGTCACCGTCAATCAGAGTCTCCTGACTCCCCTCAATCTGCAAATCGACCCCGCCATCCAGCGGGTGAGGACCGAGGAGCGTGAGCAGATCAAGACCCTCAACAATAAGTTTGCCTCCTTCATTGACAAGGTGAGACATGATCCTTTGTAACCAAAAAAACAAAAAAAATCACTGTGAGTCTGGAATAAATGCCAAAGACAGAAGGGAGAGGGAAGACTTTTTGGCTTTGTGAAAATAGCTTCATAGTTTGCAGTTACATGTTTCCATTTGTTTCTGTGTCCTGGATTTGTGGGCACTTTCTTAATTAGATGGGCAGCTTGGAGGGGACAGTCTTTTTTCTTCCCAGCCAGAGGTTACCCCATAAGGGCTCCTTGACTACTTTTGGGCAGAGGGATGAATCCTGTGCCTTGTGTAACGGGGCTGATTGCACAGGGAAGAAGACAAGAGCACTGGCAGCAGCCTGAGTGCCTTTGTAGCCACCATTGCCCTGGGCCACGCTCCAGGAAGCCATTCCTGATGCTCTCTGTGCCCTGGATAAGTGTTCTGTGTCCCCTAGAAGAGTGAGGTTGGATGCCTCACTCTGGACCTCCCCTCCTGGGACACAGGGCCAGGCACTGCACATGGGAAAGGTTTTGGGGGAAGCAGGAGATGGGAGGCCCGTTCGTGAGTTGATCATTGAAACATGAAATCCAAGTTTCTTCACCTTCAAACTCTGCTCCTCTCCAGGTGCGGTTCCTAGAGCAGCAGAACAAGGTCCTAGACACCAAGTGGACCCTGCTCCAGGAGCAGGGCACCAAGACCGTGAGGCAGAACCTGGAGCCTTTGTTCGAGCAGTACATCAACAACCTCAGGAGGCAGCTGGACAGCATTGTTGGGGAGAGAGGCCGCCTGGACTCGGAGCTGAGGAACATGCAGGACCTGGTGGAGGACTTCAAGAACAAGTGAGTTGGGGGTGGAGACGGGGGTGGTGATAGCTTCTTGGTACCAGAGGGGTGTCATAACCATAACCAGTCTTCTACTTATGCCTTCCTTAAGGGCTAGAAGCACATACCTTCTATGGACACCTACAATACTAAAACAAAACAGCAGGTCCATGTTTAGAAAGTTCCAGCCCGAGGCTCAGCCCCTCTGCAAGGCACTTAGCCAACAGCCAGAGCAACAGGCCCTGCACCCTTGGCACTACGTGGTGCAACATGCAGTCACGTATCTCTTGCTCTCTGGGGCTTTCCTCTCCAGTAAATTCAAAGTACACGCACGGGCCTTTGGATGCATTCACCTCAAAGCAGGAACTGATGACATAACCCAGTTTGGTGGCTCAAGTAATTTCTTTACTCTTATGAACTGGCCACCGGGCTCCTAGTTTTTTGTTTTGTTTCTTTTTTTAAAAAGGCTATGAGAGCTGAGAAAAGCACTAGAGAAATTGATTAGCTGTGGAGTTGGAGAGAAACAGTATACAGCTTTTGTACAGGAATATTCTTGAAACAACTGAATTATAGCAATAATAGAATGATTATCTGGTAGGCAGTTACAGAGAAAGCAATCCTGATGGGTAAGGACCTTGCCTAGAGGCTCACCCTGCCACTGTCCCCTCCCTCTCTGCCTAGGAGAAGTGAGGGGCCCCTTCCCACTGCGAAAGCAGGCTCACACTTGACTTTGTGCAACAAAGACCTCCCATCCACTCCTCATCCTCTGACAAACACTTGCCTTCCCTCTCACCACCAGGTACGAAGATGAAATCAACAAGCGTACCACTGCTGAGAATGAGTTTGTGATGCTTAAGAAGGTGGGTGTGGGTAGGAGAGAACTTGCAGCCTGTGGCCGGGAGCGGAGCTCACTGAGGGCAGGGTGGAAGCATGTGTGCCAACCTCCGTGTTTCCCCAGGACGTGGACGCTGCCTACATGAACAAGGTGGAGCTGGAGGCCAAGGTCGATGCTCTGATGGACGAGATCAACTTCATGAAGATGTTCTTTGATGCGGTAAGAAACTTACCTCAATTTTTCAAGTACGTGGCTATTATTCTTTTCTCAAGTTGACATACCACAATGGGTGGAAGATTTGAATGAAACTGATGTTGAATCAGTTGACATCACAGTTGAATCTGTGACACTGAACACAGAATAAGATGACTGACTTCAAATCTCCCTGCAGGAGCTGTCCCAGATGCAAACGCATGTCTCTGACACGTCTGTGGTCCTGTCCATGGACAACAACCGCAACCTGGACCTGGACAGCATCATCGCCGAGGTCAAGGCCCAGTACGAGGAAATCGCCAACCGCAGCCGGACGGAGGCTGAGACCTGGTACCAGACCAAGGTGGGTGCTCTGTTGGCTGTCTCCTGAGTGAGGGGATGGACACGTGTCTGGGATTGCAGGCCATGGTGACACTTAGGCTGGGGCTCCTGAAACCTGCTGAGGCCTGTTGGGATCAGTTCTGGGAACAGCCCTGCATGCATTTTCCAAAAATACCCAAGAACCTGAAAAAAGAATCTCACTCTGAATCTCACACCAGTATCTCTAGGAAATCCTGAACCAGTCCAGACCCTACATAACTACGCCACTTGCCACCACTTGGCAGCAAACTTTGGGAAGGTGCTTTTCATCCTCATGCAAACGGAACCTTTTCTCTTTTCTGGTGGCATCAGTATGAGGAGCTGCAGCAGACAGCTGGCCGGCACGGTGATGACCTCCGCAACACCAAGCATGAGATCTCTGAGATGAACCGCATGATCCAGAGACTGAGATCTGAGATCGACAATGTCAAGAAGCAGGTAGGGCGAGGTTGAAAGGCAGCTTGAACTCTGAAAAGGAGACCCACGATGACCAGAACAGATGCACTGGGTTCTCTCTGGGCCTCCAGAAAATTTGGTTTTCCTGACCCAGAATCTCAGAAAGAGACACCTCAGGCCCCGCTCAGCTACCAGTGCCCAGTGTCCCCACTCTTCCCTTCTTCCCCTCTGTAGTGCGCCAACCTGCAGAACGCCATCGCTGATGCTGAGCAGCGTGGGGAGCTGGCGCTCAAGGATGCCAGGAACAAGCTGGCCGAGCTGGAGGATGCCCTGCAGAAGGCCAAGCAGGACATGGCCCGGCTGCTGCGCGAGTACCAGGAGCTCATGAACACCAAGCTGGCCCTGGACGTGGAGATCGCCACCTACCGCAAGCTGCTGGAGGGCGAGGAGTGCAGGTGGGCAGACAGAGGCACCCAGACTCTCATTTGATAAAGCAAAGCTTCTGCACTGCAGGGCGCACAACACACATACAAGGGATGGCTGTCTGGTGTGTGATAATAACACGTCATCAGTCTGATTTCAAACTGACACATGGGCATGCAGCCGGCCTCAACTCTCTTTTCTGGCCTTTTGCTGCACTAGTGTTCCCAGGCTCTGCCTCTGCTCCAAAAACTAAGCAAGTCAACAAACATGCCCCAAACGTGCTCCCTTTCTGCTTTTGCGTGTGCTCTTTTCTCAACCTCAGTGTCCACGCCACGCCCATGTCCACCCTTGCCCTCTCCATTCTTCAAGGACCTCCTCTTTCAGGAAGGCTTTCATGATTGCTCCAGCACAGTTCAACTCACCTGCCTTTGGATTCTCAAAATACTCCATTTTCTTCTATCTTCTGCCACCGCTCATTGCCTCCTTTCTGTCTGAGGCATTCATTTCTGTCCATGCTGAGTTCTCTCACGGAATGTGAGCTCCTCCAAGGCAAAAACTGCTTTATACATATTCATATTTCCCGCAACCTCTTACTCACGCCTTCCACACACTGGGTGGAGGATGACTGGAATCGTCATCTTCCTTTGGCAACTTGTTTCTAGGTCAATCTCTCTTCATTGGAAAGTCCCTCCAGAACCTCCCTCTTCCTCTAATTGAAGCAGTTTAGTGGGCATGCAGACTGCTGGCTTATGAAATGAGCTCTAATCACAACCATGGGAGTTATAATTTAATTTTAATTTTTCCCCTTTCAGACTGAGTGGAGAAGGAGTTGGACCAGTGAACATCTGTAAGTAACTTTGAACAGACATTAACAATGACGATAATGGGGGCCGTTTGGTGCCAACTCAGAATCCTGCTGTTTCTAGATACCAGAGATCCCCATCCCAGCACATGGTTATTTAATACACGTAGTGAGAAGCAGGTGTGGAGGGGAAGGACACGGATGAGGACAGGAAGCACTGTCCCGATGGCTCATGTCTTATCTGTTGGATAAGACAATGTGGCCATGCATCCTACACATCTTGGACCTTGACCCTGCCTTTTCCTGCCCCACCCCCAGTACCTCGCACTGTGCCTTGCCCCTTATGTTCACCAACATTTTTAGGGACCTTAACTAAATGACTGTGTTCTTCTGGGGCTTGTTTGCTACTCTGTAAAAGGGGACAGGTACAGTGCTCCAATACCAGCAGTTTCAAATAAGTTGGCCACATAGGATCAACCTGACGCACTGGTGTCGCTGAGTTCTCCCTCTTTTCCTTGTAGCTGTCGTCACAAGCAGCGTCTCCTCTGGCTATGGCAGTGGCGGTGGCTACGGTGGCGGCCTTGGCGGAGGTCTTGGCGGAGGTCTCGGCGGAGGTCTCGGCGGCGGTCTCGGCGGCGGTCTCAGTGGAGGTGGCGGCGGGAGCTACTACTCCAGCAGCAGTGGGGGCATGGGCGGTGGGCTCAGTGTGGGGGGCTCTGGCTTCAGTGCAGGCAGTGGCCGAGGCCTGGGTGGGGGCTTAGGCAGCGGCGGAGGCAGCAGCTCCAGCGTCAAGTTTGTCTCCACCACCTCCTCCTCCCGGAGGAGCTTCAAGAGCTAAGAGCCTGCTGCAAGACACCGCCTCCCAAGTGCAGCAACCCGGCCCGTGGAGACTGCCTCTTCTAGGCAGTTGCCCCGGCCAAGTTTCCCCTTTTTCTGGAGAGTAGTCTAGACCAAGCCTATTGCAGAACCACAATCTTTGGTTCCTGGGAGGGCCCAATTCCCAGTCTCTTGTCTCCCATATCACAATTCTATCTTCTGCTTCAAATCAGCCTTTAGGTCCCCATGTCCTTGATAAAATAAGAATCCAAAGTTTTCTAGTATCTAAGCCATTAAAACAGAATTCCCACCCCAACCCCAAATTTTGTTCTGGTTCTGACTCCCTCCAGAGTGTGTTCAATAAAATGCTTTTATAATATAAGCTGTTGTGCAGAATTGTTTTTTCCAGGTTTACAACCAGCCTAGAGACCCCAAGAGGGTCGATCTATTCAGATGTGGTTGGTTCCTTTGGCGATTTACAGGGAGATGGGATAACCTTGAAGGGAGGGTGGCCATCACCGGTGGTCTGGACTCTCCAAGAAGCGTGAGAGGGGCTGGTAAAAGGAGCGAAGGAGCCCGTGGAGGGCACTAATGGGAGAGTCCGTCGTACTGCACTTGGGGTGGATGTTAGAGCCTTTTGTTGAAGGCGGGCCCATTCAAGGTGGCCTGATTTGCAAGTAACAGCGTAAGTGGGCTTAAGTAAAATTTGTAAATGAAGCATATGTTTCTTTCAGAACCCAACAGGCCTAAAAGATGTTGGGCCTATTCTACCATTGTGGGTGCTGACAGGATCAGTAGCTATTTCTTGACAGTGTCAGGGATGGTTTACCAAATATCTCAGGAAGTTAGCTGAGGTGGTAGGACTTTGCTCTCTGCGTAGGACAATGGCACACCCTCTTTGTGTGAGCTCGTTTGTATTTGTATGTCCTGACTGAGTGGTCACAGCAATCCCTTTGGAGGATTCATCAGTGTAAATCACATCTGTGCTGCTGGAGAAAGTCAGGTGCGTTTAGATCTCTGCAAAGATTGTTCAATGGCAGTGCTATTGTACTCCATGAGTATCCGGGAGAGGCACGTTGCATCCCCTTGGAGGTGAAGCAGGCTGGGACTGAGAGGCTGCTGAAATGGGGACTCAATAGAACATTATTAGCCAAATCCGTAAGAAGAAAATATTTACCACTTGCTGATTGGATAAGTCTGTAATTTCAATGATATTGGATATGGGGCCTTAATGGATGTGACCAAGGCATTAAAGTTGTGGCAATCCACTGTGAGGCACTATTCATTCTTCCCAAGTTTAAAAATAGGCCAGACTAGATTGTTGAGGGCAAAGCAGTAGATGTAATCACCCCTTCTCTAAATAGATCCTGTTTAATGGGTTTCATTCCTTCAAGGTCCTATTTTAGTTTACGCTGGGGCATACTAATTATTTTAAAGGGGTCAGGGGAGCCCCACAGGGAAGCATTTTGTCAAGCTAATTTGTAAGTGCCAAGGACTTAACTTAGTTTTAATCTATTATTTATTGAGTCAGGCTGTCTGTGCCCACTGTGGTATATTTTAGGAGATGCCATGATCACCAGGAAGTTAGGCAAGTCAGTAGTTCCAATAACTAAGGTGAGGTATACCTGTTTGTTATCTATTTTGAGTTCAGTAACTTCTCAGATTACAGGGGTTCCTTGTTTAAAGTCAGTGTGATGCCCAGGTATAAGTGTAATTTGTGCTCCAGCAGGGATTAAAGCCATGAAGATTTTTCAATTTCAATTTTTGCAACCACTAAAAGCAGCAGATGTGAAAGTAGATTCACAATCTATGTGGCAGGGGCACAAAACCAATCTGCACATCTTTTTTATCTTTTTGGTGTACAAATTCTTATTGTAAAATTTGGATTTTCAATTGCATCAAATTGTGGACTTTGGTTTCAGTTTTTTATTTCCTCCCAGTTTCCAGGTCTCCCTCCTCCCCACTCGCCCCTTTCTATACACTTTGGCAAGAAAGGAATTCTCTCTACCCAGGTCATATTTATAAATTTCATCCTCCAGAAAGCCACACATCAGTATCATCAGGGTTGAGGGGCTTCCCCATGGAAATTGTGGAATTAATCCCTTGAGTGT
Source organism: Lepilemur ruficaudatus (assembly GCA_963574885.1). Taxonomy (NCBI): domain Eukaryota; kingdom Metazoa; phylum Chordata; class Mammalia; order Primates; family Lepilemuridae; genus Lepilemur; species Lepilemur ruficaudatus. The sequence goes on along the minus strand of CAUYRT010077860.1, from coordinate 4,034 downwards.
GCCATGTGTGTTTTCCCCTACAGCTTAGAGAATGAGGATCTTTTCTGGCAACAGAGGCACAGGCAGCAGCAGTGGCAGCCAAGACATTTTAGAGGGTCCTAGCAAGCCATCTGGTTTTAGAAATGTGGCCTCAGCATGCCACATAATAACTGCTCTTCCTCCACGTAAGTGATCACGTCATGGGACCTTATATTGCACAGGTTATCAATCTTTTCCCTGAGTGCTCCATAGAATGAGAGCCAGCACTGCTTGAGACACACAAACAATAGTCACAGGGTAAGAGTCACTCCCCTGAGTCTAGAATAGTCCTGGTTTATTCTGGAATCATGAAACACAATTCAATATGAGACACACAGATATGACTGAGCTGAGACACATGACCCAGGGCCACTTTACGGAGGGCCCCAATCCCACACTCCTGCCCCCAAATGCCAATTATTAAAATCTCTGACTTGGGTCGGTTCAATCTATTTACTCGGCTCCGTAAAACTCAGCAAATGCAGCACAAAGCAACACAGGTCATAGTGCAAGCTTGCCAGCAGGCAGCAGCACAACTCAAAGAGCCCACTAGCCAGCACACAGAAGCTCAAAGCGCATGCTTACAAGCAAATAGGAGAGCCAAACTGCAAGCCAAAGCAGTACCTATGAAGCAGGGTAGTGTTATTTGAAAGCAGACTTGAATTCGTTGTAAATGTATGTTGCAAACTCTAGGGCAACCACTAAAAGCAGCAATAACAAGAAGTATAACTAATATACTAAGAAAGGAGACAAAATAGAATCATATAAAATGCTAAATTAAAATCACAAAAAGTGAAAAAAGAGTGAAGGACAAAAAAAGTAACAAAGAACAAGGGCAATAACCAGAAGACAGTAACAAATATGATAGATATCAATCCAACTAGTAATATATCACTAATTACTTTAAGTGCCAATGGTCTAAATGCTTAATTTAAAGACAGAGATTGCTGGAATGGATCAGAAAACAAAACATAACTATATGTTGTCTATAAGAAACCCACTTTAAATATAAACACATGATTAAAAGTAAAGAGATGGAGAAAGACATGCCATGCCAACACTAATCAAAAGAAAGCTGGAGTAGCTGGATTAATTTTGGATAAGACAGACTTCAGAGCAAGGAAAATTATCAAGGAAAAAGAGGAGCATTACTTAATGATACAGGGGTTCAATAATAATCCTTAATTCTAAGCCGTAACAATCCTTAATGTATATGTGCTTAACAATAAAGCTTGAAAATACATGAGGCAAAAACCTACAGAATGACCTAGAGAAACAGATGAATCCACTATTATAGTTGGAGACTTCAACTTCCTCTATTTTCTATTAGAAAATATTTCTATTGATTTTCTATTAGAAAATCAGTAAAGACAGTTGAACTCAATAGCACCATCAATCACTTGAATATAACTGACATTTTTATCCAAAAAAGAGCAGAGCACACATTCTTTTCAAGTTTACATGGAACATTCACCAAGATAAACCACATTATGGGGCATAAAATATCCTCCAACAAATGTAAAAGAATAGAAATCATACAATGTATGCTCCTAGACCACAATGGAAATAAGCTAGAAATCAATAACAGAAAGATAGCTTTAAAACTACAAAATGTGTGAGGATAAAACACAACACTTCCAAATAACACAGAGCTTAAGGAAGAAATCTTAAGGGAAATTTTTAAGTATTTTAAACTAAGTAAAATGAAAATATATCAAAATTTATGGGATGCAATGAAAGCAGTACTTAGAGAGAAATTTATACCAGTGAATATGTATAATAGAAAAGAAGAAAGACCTAAAATAAATAATCTAAGTTCCACCTTTGAAACTAGAATAAAAATAGTAAATTAAATTTAAAGTAAGCAGAAGAAAAGAAATAATAAAAATTAGAGCAGAAATATGAAATTAAAAATAGGAAATTAATAGAGAAAGTCAATGAAATTAAAAGCCATTTCTTTGAAAAGGTCAATAAAATTGATAAGCTTCTAGCCAGGCTAACTAAGAAAAAAAAGAGAAAGGACACAATTTACTAATATCAGAAATGAATGAATAGACATTACTATAGACCCCATGGGCATTAAAAGGATAACAAAGAAATACTATGAACAGCTCTATGCCCACAAATTTGATAACCTAAGTGAAATGGACCAATTCCTTGAAAGACACATTCTGCTAAAACTCACACAAGAAGAAATAGACAATTTCAATAGGACTGTATCTATTAAGGAAGTTGAATCAATAATGAATAACTTTCCAAAACAGAAAGTACCAGGCCTAGATGGGTTCACTGGTGAATTCTACTAAACATTTGAAGAAGAAATTGTACCAATTCTCTACAATCTCTTCCAGAAGATAGAAGCACATGAAATACTTCCTAACTCATTCTATAAAGCCAGTATCACCCTAATACCAAAACCAGAAAAAGACATTAGAAGAACAAAAAACTACAGATCATTATCTCTCATAAGCATAGCTGCAAATATCCCCCACAAAATATTAGCAAATCACATCTAATGATGCATAAAAAGGATTATACACCATGACCAAGTGGGATTTATTCCAGGTATGTAAGGCTGGTTCAACATTTGAAAATCATTTAATATAATCCATCACATCAATAAGCTAAAGAAAAAAAATCACACAATTATATCAATAGGTATAAAAATAAGCATTTCACAAAATTTAATACCATTCATAATAAAAACTCTTAGCAAGGTTGGAGTAGAGGGAAACTTTTTCAACTTGATAAAGAACATCCTCAGAAAACCTATAGCTAACATTAGACTTAATGGTGTAAAACTAGAATCTTTCCCACTAAGATGAGGAATAAGGCAAGGATATCCCTTCTCATCACTCCTTCTCAAAATCAACTAGAAGTCCTAACTAGTGCAATATGACAAGAAAAGGAAATAAAAGGTATACAAATTGGGTGGGAACAAATGAAACTTTGATCACATGACATGATTGTCCATGTAGAAAAAAATTCAACCAAAAAATTCATGAAATGAAAAAGTGATTACAGCAAGGTTTCATGACACAAGGTTAATATACAAAAGACAATCATTTTCCTGTATACCAGCAATGAAGAATTAGAATTTGAAATTAAAAACATGACACTATTTACATTAGCACCTCCAAAAATGAAATAGTTGGTATAAATCTAACAAAATACGTCCAGATTGACATCAGGAATACTACAAAACTCTAATGAAAGAAATTAAATAGCTAAATAAATGGAGAGATATTCCATGTTTAAGGATAGGAAGACTCAATATTGTCAAGCTGGCAGTTCGTCCAAACTTGATCTATATAGATTCAATGTAATCCCAATCAAAACTCTAGAAAGCTATTTTGTGTATATCAAAAATCTCATTCTAAAGTCTTGTAAAGAAGGAAAAGGCATAAAATGCCCAACACAATACTGAAGGAGAAGAACAAAGTCAGAGGACTTCAAGACTTACTATGAATCTACAGTAATCAAGACAGTGTTGTATTGGTGAAAGAATTGACAAATTGATCAATAGAACATAATAGGAAGCCCAGAACTATACCCACACAAGTCAGCTGGTCCTTGACAAAGGAGCAAAGGCAATACAGTGGAGCAAAGATAGTCTTTTCAACAAATGCTACTGAACACCTGAATATTCACATGCCAAAAAAAAAAAATTGAGCACAGAGCTTACACTCTCTTTTTTTTTTTTGAGAGACAGTCTCACTCTCTTGCCCAGGCTAAAGTGCTGTGGTGTCAGCCTAGCTCACAGCAACCTCAGACTCCTAGGCTCAAGCAATCCTTCTGCCTCAGCCTCCTGAGTAGCTGGGACTACAGGCATGGGCCACCATGCCCGGCTAATTTTTTTCTATATATTTTTAGTCGGCCAATTAATTTCTTTCTATTTTTAGTAGAGATGGGGTCTCGCTCTTGCTCAGGCTGGTTTCCTGACTTTGAGCCTTGGCTTCCCAGAGTGCTAGGATTGCAGGCGTGAGCCACCATGCCTGGCCAGAGCTTACACTCTC